>JARUHE010313593.1:0-11864 GCA_031471125.1 Archaeomysis grebnitzkii | reverse complement strand
GGAGAAATTTTTTTTTAAAGTTACTGAATGAATCATCGCGAGACATTGGAACCGTCCGGTTCGTGGATTACTAGTTTAAATACTTGCAATTTGTTTTAAACAGCTATGAATATCTTGGTTTGCACACATGGTAATCAATCTTTTAATTCATTTTGGAAATTATTTTAATTATTTGTAAGATAATGTTGATATTTCAGATGCAGTTCTCATGTCCATATTTAGCCCCTTAAACATGAATAATGTTCATCACTAGGACAAAAATTCATTAAACTTAACATGAACTATATGTTTTATTGTATGTGATAATCTAACAATCTCGTACACATACACAATGTGTTTCATTGTATGTGGTAATCTAACAATCTCATACACATACACAATGTGTTTTATTGTATGTGGTAATCTAAAAATCTCATACATATACACAATGTGTTTCATTATATGTGGTAATCTAACAATCTCATACACATGAACAATGTGTTTTATTGTACGTGGTAATCTAACAATTTCATACAGATAGCCATTGGGTTACAAAATCTCAATATCTTGCAAGAAGCGGTTACTAACACCCTAAATTATAGAAATAATGTCACCAAAAGGTGCTAATGGGTGAAATAAAATTTATGAGAATTAAATCTGGTTGCAAATATATCTTTCAACATCTTTAGAATTATTTAAAATTCGAAAAATCTTCAGTTAATCCACTTTATTGGCTCAACTGTTTTGATTATTTTACTAAACTATTTTTGTTTAAGTACTTCAGTTTTAGTGGGGAGTAAAACGAATTTAGGAAAGTGGTTAAAGTTGGAATAATGTTATGTTATGGTCGCCGTTTGCAGATGTCTAGTTCTGCGCAATGTATTTAGTTTTTACACACTACTAAACACAGCTGCAATTGACAAGAGTACTTTTCATTAAAATCTTTCCATACTTTTTGCAAAAAATAAATATCTTTGCTCGCTCGGCAGTGATCCACGCGTGGCTAGTTAGCATAACTTGTTGTGGTTAACCTTTCAAATAATAATCAATATCAAAATTGGATTGACAATAGCACAAGTGAGGTAAGCCACATTCAAATGAAGTAGAGCTTACCTCATTTGTGCTATTGTTAAACATTTGTAAAATGTTCAACATTTTAAGTTCTATTACTTTAGATTAATTTTTAACCTTATACTTCTCATCTGAAAAGCTAAACTGGTTAATTGATATCGTTTGGTTAGGCTTATTTTTGTATCAGTTCGGCTTCTCTTTTCCTCTTGGAATAAAGCTATTAAATATTCGTATTCCTGTCATCTTTCTAAAATAATATATTTAAACATTTAATTACTTATGTGTTGGTTTTGGAGGTTTCAATTTTTAAACTTTAGTGGTTGAAATGTATTTAGGCTTAAGAAAATATATAATTTGCGTGGAAGCTTAGGTCCTAAAACCGTATTTTCAAAGCAGGAAAACAACAATAGTTAAACATTTGATTTCTATAATAAGGACTCATTGTATTAGTTGATTCAGTGTTAATTTTGCATAATTATATCTCTTATGCTCTTCAAAATAGTCTACACTTTCACTGAAAAGCTTAATGAAAAAATCCATACCCTTACATACAAATTCAAAGCATTTTCATTATCCCATTTATTGGGTGAATATGATAATTCGGCATAAATTAATTGGAGGACTGAGAAGCAAAGTGGACCAATTAAAATTTGCTAAGCAGTAATGAAAGAGTGACGAGTGTGCATAACCATATTTTGTTGGAGACAACGTGTCAGCCATCTTGAAATGTCGAAAGCATGGCTGTTGTGTGTGCATAATTCTCGTTGAAATGTTCTTCCTGTTATTATTATTCGTCGGAATTTGTGTCATTTGCAGCTATTTAAATTTGAGTATGAATGAACACGTGTTCCCCATTGTACTATTGTTATGTCATAAACTTGACTCGTGAGTTAAGCTGAAGCTTTAATTAAGGCGGGCTTGCTGTGACGTCATCGATGGTACGATGCTAAGCCCCGCCCACAATCCTCATCGTATGGCAGACCTACACACGAACAGTGCAGTGGTGTAAAAATAACAACTACATTATTGATGTAACTAAAAATAATTTACTCTGAAATATGTTTGATAATGATTGGTTATTGATATATAATTATACATAAATATATATTTCAACAAATATCCAGAGTAGAATATAATAGTAGGGCATAAACACCTACTCATATCCTTATGCTTGGCATATAAAATTACATGTTTCTTTCTTTCTTTCTCGCTTTTTTTTGTCAAACAAATGGCTAGCATTACAATAATATTACTTATTTATCATTACAAGACTTTATAATTATTATTCATTTATGATAACCAACTGTTTGAACTCTCATGGGTTATCTTTTGTGTCAATAATTGCGTAATGTAACCGAAAATAAACAAGCGTAAATTCCGATGACATTACTCTGCGTCTCACATATGTTGAGTAATAACAAAGATGACCAATACACACACATGCGTTCGTTCACACGTGCAATACTACATGGTCGGTCATCTTGGGATGTAGGATTCTAACTTAAAGGCTAAAATACATTCAAGTTAACATTGGCAATACGTTGATTTTGTTACGAATGTAAATATTTCTCCATTGAAAAACAGAAACATCTCGTTCAAAAAACAAAGTTTATCTTTCAATTTAGATATAAAGATTTATTTCAGACAAGTATGTTTCTTCAATTTCGGACAAAACAAAGTTAACTTAGACAATTAATTTTCTTTGAATTTTACTAAACAAAAGTTGCGAACTTATCCACATTGAGACTAACCCTAATTGCATGTGACGAACTCGTTGCTGTTTCCATCATTAAAGTGTTAAGGTAACCTGATGAACATTTCCTGAGACTACGCCACGTGGATATGGGTGCTGGCTGGCACAGTGCAAACAAATCAATGAAACTGCCAAGGTTGGGTTAATTTAATGAAGCGTTCGGTAATTGTGACTATAGAACTTCCGTTCGTAATGGTGTGATCATTTCCACCTTGGTTCTGCTTAATAAGGCAATATAAAAGTGTTGGTCGCTTGCCAATTGTTTGAATATTCTTATTAGATTATTTGCCATTTATTGGCACTGTATCAATACATTTGCTATGCCACGTCAATGATACTATCAAACAATCAAGACTGCAAAATGCAAAAGTAGAAAAAATATGGTCTGACTGAATCAGTGAAGGAAATATTTGTTCGTTTAGAACTTGCTTCTAGAATATTTGATGACCTTATCATTACATTGTTAACACGAACGGTAATTGAGTTTCATGGTGGATGAAAAATGGAATATGTTGTTAAATTGTTTATTTACACAGTTTGTAAATATCTGACCTTTGGCCTATATCATTACACGTATATTGATTTCTTTGAACATCGTGGTCTGCTCTAAAAAGTGTGTGTAAGTCAATGAAGTATTTTTGTTCAACCGGAATATCTGATATGAAATGTTTACAAACATTTAGGCAAAATATTTACGTTTATGTTCAACTCGAGACAACCAAATATTGAGAGTTGCCTCAGTTATGACAGGAGCATTGGATTAAATTGCATGCACTGAAGACACTTGACTAACTTGTATGTCTAAAGTAATCAAAATTGACTAACCTTTGTTGATTCAATAAACTTTCTTGTAATTCAATCACAATTGTATCACATTAGGATTAGTACAATGTGATACGATTTTGATTAAATCACAAGAAATCTGATCGAGTGAACAAAAAGTATGCACTTTTTAAAGTATCAATCCTACGGATACCATATTACAATTTTATTACGTGAGGTTTGCTTTCTTTTATCGGACGATGAGTTTTTACGGTTTATATTTATATATATTTAAAAAAATTTACAATTGTATTTTATATTATAGAAATAAATTAACACTCGACATTAGAATAATAATAATAATAATTTCTTTTATATAGCGCCCAAAAATTAATACATTCTCTAGGGCGCCTCACAGTGTGAACAATAAAACATGACTCACACACACAGTAAAAATAAAAAAAAAAGGAACAAATAAAATTCTTTTAGAGATTAAAAACAAATTTCAAACGTAAACCATCTAATCATTGGCTCGCATTAGATAAGTTTTGAGTCTAGTTTTAAAAATGCTGATTGAGGGTGACTGTTTAATGTCGTCTGGAAGGCTGTTGTAGATATATGGTCCAGACCACACAAAACTTCTCTTTCCGAATGATTTATTTATTTTTGGAACAGTCAACAAGTTTCTACTGGAGGATCTGAGGTTTCTGCTTGGAATATAAGGATGTATAAGATCTGTCAAGTAATCGGGTGATAATTTATTAATTGATTTGTAAACTAGTAACGCAATTTTGAAGAAGATTTGTTTTTCGATAGGTAACCAGTGGAGCATCGCAAGAATAGGGGTGATGTGTTCAAACTGTCTGGACTTTGTGACTAGTCTTGCTGCTGTTTTAAACCGTGTGAAGTTTAGTTATTTGATATTTAGGTAAGTTGTATAAAATAGAGTTGCAGTAATCGAGATGGGAGGTTACAAAGGAGTGAAATAAAGATTTTGTGGCAGAAGTGGACAAACATTTTCTTATTTTGGAAATTCGGATTATTTGATGTGTATACCCTCACAATCTTAATTCTTAATGATGTTTATACCCTTACAATCTTAATTCTTAATCGTGTGTGTACCCTCACAATCTTAATTCTTAATCGTACGTATACCCTCATAATCTTAATTCTTAATCATGTGTATACCCTCATAATCTTAATTCTTAATTGTGTGTATACCCTCACAATATTAATTCTTTATCATGTATATATCCTCACAATCTTAATTCTTAATCGTTTGTATACCTTAACAATTTTAATTTTTCATCGTGTGCATACCCTCACAATTTTAATTCTTAATCGTTTGTATACCTTCACAATTTTAATTTTTCATCGTGTTCATACCCTCACAATCTTAATTCTTGATCGTATGGATGCCCTCATAATCTTAATTCTTAATCGTGTGTATACCCTCACAATCTTAATTCTTAATCATGTGTATACCCTCACAATCTTAATTCTTAATCGTGTGCATACCCTAACAATCTAAATTCTTAATCGTGAGTATACCCTCACAATCTTAATTCTTAACTATGTATATATCCTCACAATCTTAATTCTTAATCGTTTGTATACCTTTACAATTTTAATTTTTCATCGTGTGCATACCTTCACAATCTTAATTCTTGATCGTATGGATGCCCTCATAATCTTAATTCTTAATCGTGTGTATACCCTTACAATCTTAATTCTTAATCATGTGTATACCCTAACAATCTAAATTCTTAATCGTGTGTATACCCTAACAATCTAAATTCTTAATCGTGTGCATACCCTCATAATCTTAATTCTTAATCGTGTGCATACTCTAACAATCTAAATTCTTAATCGTGTGCATACCCTCATAATCGTAATTCTTAATCGTGTGTATGCCTTCACAATCTTAATTCTTAATCGTATGTATACCCTCAAAATCTTAATTCTTAATCGTGTGTTTATCCTCACAATCTTAATTCTTAATCGTATGTATACCCTCATAATCTTAATTCTTAATCGTGTGTATACCCTTACAATCTTAATTCTTAATCATATGTATACCCTCATAATATTAATTCTTAATCGTGTGTATACCCTCACAATCTTAATTCTTAATCGTATGTATACCCTCAAAATCTTAACTCTTAATCGTGTGTTTATCCTCACAATCTTAATTCTTAATCGTGTGTATACCCTCACAATCTTAATTCTTAATTGTATGTATACCCTCATAATCTTAATTCTAAATTATGTGTATACCCTCACAATCTTAATTCTAAATCGTGTGTATACCCTCACAATCTTAATTCTTAACCATGTGTATACCCTTATAATCTTAATTCTTAATCATGTGTATACCCTCACAATCTTAATTCTAAATCGTGTGTATACCCTCACAATCTTAATTCTTAATCGAGTATATACCCTCACAATCTTATCTCTTAATCGTGTGTATACCCTCACAATCTTAATTCTTAATCGTATGTATACCCTCAAAATCTAAATTCTCAATCGTGTGTGTATCCTCACAATCTTAATTCTTAATTGTATGTATACCCTCACAATCTTAATTCTAAATCGTGTATATACCCTCACAATCTTATTTCTTAATCGTGTGTATACCCTCACAATCTTAATTCTTAATTGTGTGTATACCCTCACAATCTTAATTCTTAATCGTATGTATACCCTCATAATCTTAATTCGTAATCGTGTGTATACCCTCACAATCTTAATTCTTAATCGTATGTATACCCTCAAAATCTTAATTCTTGATCGTGTGTTTACCCTCACAATCTTAATTCTTAATCGTATGTATACCCTCATAATCTTAATTCTTAATCATGTGTATACCCTCACAATCTTAGTTCTAAATCCTGTGTATACCCTCACAAGCTTAATATTTAATCGTATGTATACCCTCATAATCTAAATTCATAATAGTGTGTGTACGCTCACAATCTTTATTCTTAATCATGTCTATACCCTCACAATCTCAATTATTAATCGTTTGTATACCCTCACAATCTTAATTCTTAATTGTGTGTATACCCTCACAACCTTAATTCTTAATCGTATGTTTACCCTCATAATCTTAATTCTTAATCATGTTTATACCCTCACAATCTTAATTATAAATCGTGTGTATACCCTCACAATCTTAATTCTTAATCATGTTCATACCCTCACAATCTTAATTCTTAATCGTGTGTATACCCTCACAATCTTAATTCTTAATCGAGTATATACCCTCACAATTTTAATTCTTAATCGTGTTTATACCCTCACAATCTTAATTCTTAATCGTATGTATTACCTCACAATCTTGATCCTTAATCGTGTGTATACCCTCATAATCTTAATTCTTAATCGTGTGCTTACCCTCACAATCTTAATTCTTAATCGTATGTATACCCTCATAATCTTAATTGTTAATCATGTGTACACCCTCATAATCTTAATTCTTAATCATGTGTATACCCTCACAATCTTAATTCTAAATCGTGTGTATAACCTCACAATCTTAATTCTTAATCGTATGTATACCCTCATAATCTTAATTCTTAATCATGTGTATACCATCATAATCTTAATTCTAAATCAACTGTATAACCTCACAAGCTTAATTCTTAATCGTATGTATACCCTTATAATCTTAATTTTTAATCGTGTGTGTACCATCGCAATCTTAATTCTTAAACGTGTGTATACTCTCACAATCTTAATTCTTAATCGTGTGTATACCCTCACAATCTTAATTCTTAATCGTATGTATACCCTCACAATCTTAATTCTTAATCGTGGTTATACCCTCACAATCTTAATTCTTAATCGTGTGTATACCCTCACAATCTAAATTCTTAATCGTGTGCATACCCTCACAATCGTAATTCTTAATCGTATGTATACCCTCATAATCTTAGTTTTTAATCGTGTGTATACCCTCGTAATCTTAATTCTTAATCATGTGTATACCCTCATAATCTTAATTCTTAATCGTGTGTACACCCTCACAATCTTAATTCTTAATCGTGTGTATACCCTCACAATCTTAATTCTTAATCGTATGTATACCCTCATAATCTTAATTCTTAATCATGTTTATACCCTTACAATCTTAATTCTAAATCGTGTGTGTACCCTCACAACCTTAATTCTTAATCGTTTGTATATCCTCACAATCTTAATTCTTAATCGTGTGTATAACCTCACAATCTTAATTCTTAATCGTGTGTATACCCTCACAATCTTAATTCTTATTTGTATGTATACCCTCAGAACCTAAATTCTTAATCGTATGTATACCCTCATAGTCTTAATTCTTAATAATAATAATCATTTACTTCTTTTATACAGCGCCCAAAAATTAATACATTCTCTCGGGCGCTTCACAGTGTGAACAATAAAACATGACTCAAACATACAGTAAAAATTAAAAAGAAAAGAACAACAAATTTTTTTAGAGATTAGAAACAAATTTCAAACGTAAACCATCTAATCATTAGCTCGCATTAGATACGTTTTGAGTCTAGTTTTAAAAATGCTGATTGAGGGTGACTGTTTAATGTCGTCTGGAAGGCTGTTATAGATATATGGTCCATACCACACAAGACTTATCTTTCCGAATGATTTATTTATTTTTGGAACAGTCAACAAGTTTCTACTGGAGGATCTGAGATTTCTGCTTGGAATATAATGATGTATAAGATCTGTCAAGTGATCGGGTGATAATTTATTAATTGATTTGTAAACAAGTGACGCCATTTTGAAGAAGATTCGTTTTTCGATAGGTAATCATAAAACAATGAACAAATCCTTCTTGTTTAAAAAAAACAATAAACCCGTCATTCATAGTTTTATAATAAAAACAATAAACAAGTCATTAGTTTATAATAAAAACAATAAACAAGTCATTATTATGTAACAAAAACAATAAACAAATCATTATTTTATAATAAAAACAATAAACCAATCATTATTTTATAATAAAAACAATAAACAAGTCATTATTATGTAACAAAAACAATAAACAAGTCATTATTGTATAATAAAAACAATAAACAAATCATTATTATGTAACAAAAACAATAAACAAGTCATTATTATGTAACAAAAACAATAAACAAGTCATTATTGTGCAATAAAAAAACAAGTCATTATTTTGTATTGAAGCAATAAACAAATCATTATCATATAATAAAAACAATAAATATATAAAGTTTAATAAACAAGTAATTAATTTAAAATGTTTGTAGATTTTGAATAATTCGAAAGGAAATTATGTTCAACTGATGTCACTCGGTTAATGGCGTGTAATGTTCCATTTAATTATGTTGCGACGTTCATTTTCAAGTCAGAAGTTGTTCATTAATACTTTAACCGTTTATTGTAACACCGGTGATACATAAGTACAATGACTTATTCCATCTTATGTAACATCAGTGATACAAAACAAGTTAACTTATGTTTCGTATCACTGATGTTACATAAGATGGAGTAAGCCATTATACTTATGTATCACCGGTGTTAAAGAAACTGTTAAAGTGTTAATTTGTGTAAATATCATGGTGGACGAGTGGATACGAACGCCGCCTGGAGGTTAATGCTGCATAAGCAAAGTTCATAGGTCCGCTCTAAGGCTATTTCATTGGCAAATTGAACGATACTGTATTTGCTTAAAATATCATATGCTAAGCTTACCCCGGCTTGAAAGAATGCTCTATTTTGGCTGCATACCTTTAGAGTACACATCACTTGATGTGGGTAATGATGGTGATAAAGACAAACGCTTTCTGAATTATTACAGCTGACAAGTGCTTTGTGAGCTGTTACAAAATCATGTTATGTCTGGGTTATGAAAATGTCGTTAGATCATCTTTTTGATCTTCCGTATATGCGTCGTTACAGGTTTTCTCGAAAAGCTGTCTAAATTGTAAGAAAATTGGTTCTGATTAAAGTTATTGGACTGTTGGATAAATATTGACTAAATTAGTTTTCGTTTAAATATGTAATTCTCTTTTATAATTAGTTGACTATTTTTAATATTAACTTCATGATTTCCATTCTCTGGCATGTGTTTTACGATTGGACTATCATCTTTGAATCTTCTAATATCATATCTATGTTGGCTCATTTTTCTAACAACTTTGTTTACAGTTCCAACATTTTTTTTGGCTATTGTATAACATTGAATCATTAAAACATTAATACATTAATACATTAATACATTAATACATTAATACATTTATACATTAATAAATTAAAAGTTTAAAACATGTATTATATAACATTAAAACATTAAGACATTTAAACATTTAAGCATTTAAAAATTTAAACATTTAAACATTTAAACATTTAAACATTTAAACATTTAAACATTTAAACATTTAAACATTTAAACATTTATCATCAAAACATAAAAACATAAAAAGCAAAATACCCACATTTCTATTTTGTTTAAAATGATCATTGAATAAATTTAATTTAAAATTAATAAACGAGCACTATTATGTCTTAATTTACTTATTCATGGCCAATTTAACAAATAAAATACACAATAATAAAATTTGCAAATAATAATGTATATTTACATGAATTTGTAATATATCTATTTTTTAAAATTGCATGAAGTAGTTACCGAACTAATTTTTTGTTTTGTTTTAAATGCTTCTTTAATAAAAAATAATCAACTTTAAACTTCCAATCAACCTAACTCTGCAAGCTTATGGGATTTTTTACTTTATATTTTTTATAGATTTTAGTATCTTAGCAAATATATTTTATATGATAAGGGAAGATAAAATAAAAAAAAATATTTTGTCTTTAGTATCTATTTCGTTTCATATTGATTAGTTATCATCAAAATGAGTTTTGTTTGTATGTACCACGCTAACATTTTGATGTGTTCTCTAATAATTTATTAACAATGAAAGTAAGTCTTACAAAAAAAAATTCACGAATAAATAAAAATAAATAAGATATAATAAATATAATATAAATATAAAATATTATATGTATATAATAAACATAATACAAATATAAAATATAATATATATATGATATATAAGTAATAAATCTAAAAAAGAATGTAAGAAACTTTTAGAATAATTGAGAAGCAAAATATAAAAAAAAATTGATGGTATAAGCTTACTTATGTTTTTTTTCAAAATATTTTTTTTTTTCATATTAAGCAATATAATTAAATTGTGTAATCGTAGTTAGTTTAAATCGTGCATAAAGCAAGTTAACAATAAAGTAATTGTTTCTGTAATTGTGTTTATATGTTTGTAATTTATATTCGTATGTTAGTTTGTATGTTTGTGATTTAAATATGTATGTGCGTTTGTTTAATTGTGAATTGTATATGCATCTGAACTTATATGTTTCTGATATGTTTATGAATGTTAGTTTGTATGTTTGTGATTTTGTATGTTTGTGATTTAAATATGTATGTGCGTTAGTTTAATTGTGAATTGTATATGCATGTGAGCTTATATGTATATGAATGTGGGTTTGTATGTTTGTGATTTAGATATGTATGTGCGTTTGTTTAATTGTGAATTGTATATGCATGTGAGCTTATATGTGTATAATATGTATATGAATGTGGGTTTGTATGTTTGTGATTTAGATATGTATGTGCGTTTGTTTAATTGTGAATTGTATACACATGTGAGTTTATATGTTTCTGATGTGTATATGAATTTGAGTTTGTATGTTTGTGATTTGAATATATGTAGGTGCACTACTATGCTTGTGATTTATATATGTATGTGCGTTAGTTTGTTTATGATTTACAGTATACTGTATATGTATATGCGTTGGTATGGGTGTGGTTTATATAAGCATGTGCTTTAGTATGTTTGTTCTTTATATATGTATGTTTGTAGTGTATATACATATCTGCATTAGTATGTTTGTGATTTATATAAAGTATGTTTGTGGCTTATGTATATCTGCATTAGTACGTTTGTGATTTATATAATGTATGTTTGTGGCTTATGTGTATCTGCAATAGTATGTTTGTGATTTATATAATGTATGTTTGTGGCTTACGTATATCTGCATTAGTATGTTTGTGATTTATATATTTATGTTGGGGCTTATGTATATCTGCATTAGTATGTTTGTGATTTATATATGTATGTTTGTGGCTTATGTATATCTGCATTAGTATGTTTGTTATTTATATAATGTATGTTTGTGGCTTATGTATATCTGCATTAGTATGTTTGTGATTTATATATGTATGTTTGTGGCTTATGTATATCTGCATTAGTAT
>JARUHE010313582.1:0-11867 GCA_031471125.1 Archaeomysis grebnitzkii | reverse complement strand
TTCTGTTGTTCTTTGATGCGATCGGTAAATGTCAAATTTGTAAAATAACGGCCCTCGGCATTATCCGTTTAGTTGAGACCCGTAAACAAATTTTTTTCCTTTAGCTTGCCTCTTTTCATTACGTAGTAATATACTAATATTTGGTGCTTTTGTATAGCGGTTCTAATTGAACTTAACTGATCTCTTCCCTGCCTCACATATCAACCTTAATATTACTACCCACATCAATTGATGTGTACCTTAATGATATTCAGCCGACATCCACCAAGAATATGTTCATCAAATGCAACATATCATTTGAAATATCAAGACGTCAAAATGAACTCAGCAGAGTACATCTATAACTGTAGTAGCGATAGCAAACAAAAAAGATGTGATCATGCGTGAACAATAGTGTCTTCAATTCCTCGACAAAGCGACTCTATTGGAGATCTACTTCCCCACATCGTCATGTGTTTCACATGATAAGTGTTTGGGTCATCAACTAACCAATTTTGGCTCAGGTGGGAATAAAAAAACATGTCGAACCAAACTCATAGTATCCACAGAGGAGTGCTGCAGAGGATTGTCACCCCAGAGAAAACCAATGTATCTGCAACTTCGTTGCTCTCTATGCCACAATGGGCTGGGACCCACTGAAGGAAGATAATAATAATATTAATATTTTTCAAATTTATATAACACCTTTCAGCTTTACAGCTCACAAGGCGCTTACACGTGCTTTTTCAAGGTCGTAAGGAGCATTCAAGATGTCGTTCATCATAGAAGAATTTGCAATGGATTGAAGGCAAGCAAAGAGTCAACGAAGTTCACCACCGAACATCTACATTATGCGCCTTAACTCACCTCAACAGACAAGATGGAATGACATACATTCAACCTCCAGGTCAGGCTCACATCAGAGTTCGAAAAAAAACACACCAGCTCCAGTTATACCATTCCCCTTGGATCCATCCGTAAATATGAAGGTGCATCCCGAGAACCTCCCCACAACAGCTTATATTTTTTCTGTTCAATTTAGAGGCTCATTAATAGACTATATTAACTGTATGGTTCCATGTCTTTTTATAGGTTTTGATAGCCAGAAGCACATTTTGGTTCAGCTTCATTAGTTTTTTTTAGAGATACAGCATACAAACTTCCCACTTTGGATTTATGGGGAAACTTACGTAATATTTTAAGGTAGTAAATAGGATAGCATTTGTCTATCAAAACATTTGGGAATTCACATGGAACTATGACTTAACAAATGCATTTATTACATAATGAAGTATGTAACCAAATATCCATCGCAAATTATCTATTTGGCCTAGATGATACATTTACAGTTTTATTCGCAAAACCAAAGTATACATTTTACTTCACCTCTTTTAATGAAATAATTGAAAGATAAATAAAGAGGTTATAGTAATCCATTTTATTAGGGATATTCACAGTTTGTACACAACAGGCCGGCAGAACTACAGTTTGTTTCTAATCACATACAATTGACCTTAATAATTAATTATTTCCTCCCTGCCATTTACATACATACATACAAACATAGAGTCTTTTATTGAAAAGCCTTATATGGGTCATGAATTTTCATTACTTAAAATAAATGGTTGGCAAGCCAACTGATACCTGGTTTCATCATGGAAATGAAGCTAATACGGGTATTCAAACACAAACGTTCAGCATATTGAAATTCTGTAAATCTTAAGTAATGAAAAATGAAGACAGAATCTTAATGGTTAACTATATACAATACAAGTAAATGAACAGTTTATTTGTATCTTTCAAAGCTCATTATATTTGAATGTTTATTGAGATATAATAAGATGAAGTGGGAAGTATATTTATTGCAAAATTATATTCATACGCAGCTAAAATAGATGAATATTTATTAAGAGATCAACTACTTAAAAATAAATAAACATTAAGATTTTTTATTTATTTATTTAAAATAAATAAGACATTAAGATTTTTTTTATTAAAAACAAATAAATAATTTCACATTTTAAACAAATAACATCAAAACAATTCATTTTTAACAAAAATTTAACAAATTAATAATTAGATTGAATGAAATTATTTTTCAATATATAATTTAGTTTTTTTAAAACATTTCTTGAAATATTTCTTTCATTGTTGAAAAGTTTATTCTGTTAGATCGATTTATAAACGAAAATACAAGATGAACAATTAAGTTATTATTAAGTGTTTAGAATTTTTTTAATTAATTTTTGATAAATTAGTTATTCTTATTAGAAATGATGCATAATATGTAGATCCTGAATAATTTTAAATCTAGTTAATATAACATCTTCATCTATATTTTTAATTTTTTAAACCAAACTACAAACTTAAACTTTAATCAATAATAATTATCAACCTGTAATTTCTTTTACTGATATTTTTAAGTAAGAAGGTGAAGTGTTTTTCATTAAATACAAATTAAACTGACGATTATTTTAGCTATTTTAATTATAATTTGAAGATTTTTTGAACATAAACTATAATATCATTGAGATTTTAAACAGTTAATTCAACAAAAACAAAATGGAGTTTCATTTAAAGCTTTAAATATATTAGTTTTAAACATAAAAACAAATCATTATTACAATTTTTATTTACAAGTATCATTAAAGGTTTAGTTTTAAGTACATTTAACATTTTTTAAAGAAATTAAAGAAATGTATACCAAGTTAAACGTTCAATCTATATTATAGAACGGCACTTCTTCGCTTCAAAAAATGAAAACAGTTTATCAAAGACTGGAGAAAATTTTCAAAAAATGTTAAACATAAGAAACTAAAAACCTTAAAATTGAAAGGATTCTTTCCGTGCCTCAAAGATCTAAATCTACATCTCTATTCTACATGTCAACCATGTGCTCTGAAATATAATCTTTGTTGGAATACATTAGTTCTAATGAGTTCAATGTATGACGTCATCATGAACACATTAGGAGCCAATGCTATTAATTTGGTTCTTGTCCAGTTTTTACAAAATCATTTATATTTTTTTTTTATTATTATCATTTATACCTTAGATATTAAACCTTGACTAGCCTTAAGATGTTTACATATAACAAAAACTCTATTTTATACAAAATCAAAATTAATATTAATGAAATAAAAGTTTAAATGGGTTCTCTATTTTTGTTTAAGGTTATTTAAGTTTACTGGATGTAGATAGCTTTACAAATATAACATTTAATAACTATTGACAAACATAAAACTTTATACTTCAAATTTAGATAATTTCTGTAAAACTTAATGTATAACATTTGAGATTAGTTTAACATTCAATAATTATGTTAATGTCATTTTAATGCTACTAGCTTTGGTATAATTATTTGATATGATTCAAATTTGTTTTGTTAATTGTTATAAAAAATAATAAATTACTTTCATTTATTTTCAAATGAACAGAAATGAAAAAAAAAACATTCTAAGTTAACTTATTTGTTTCATAAAAAAGTTTTTGGTAATCAGTTTGAATTTTTTTTAGTGTAAATCATTTTTGAAATGTTGATATTTATTGATAATACTTTTAATACTTTCTATTTATTGTTAGAAAATCTTTAAAAATTTAAATTAAGATATAAATACATTGACAATTGTTATAATTTATAATACATAATTTACATACATTTTATTTATATATAAACATATTTACAATAACTAAAATAACTATAATAAAACAATAATAACATTGATAACTATATTTTCTAAGTAATAATAATAATTGTAACAATGATGTTCTAACAAAATAGGATTATATTTTCAAGCAATGACAAGCTTCCAATAACTTTTTATGTTAAGATTTAATAAAAATAAATACAAAGAATTTTTCATTCTTATGTGTCACCTATGGCACAAATAACCATAACGAAATTAGGTTAAAGCATAAACAAGATAATAATATAAAATTATTAAATATTTTCTACATTACTGTAACCATAGAACAATTTCAGATAAATGTACCACTGTAAAATACTGTAATGTAAATTTTCTGTAAAAAAACAATCCTGAATGATAACAAAATCTTATAATAAATCTCTCTTCATTGAGTTTCTATTTTCTTTAAAATCTTTATTTTCACAAATTTCTAACACACCAAATTATGTACAACATTTTCAACGTTTTTGCACACTGTGCATTTCTTGACTAGTAATATGAACAAACAATTATTTTAATAAACGTCACTTTTATATTTCAAACCTTATACAGTAATTGAAATGAAAATTGTCTTTTCTAGAAATTGTTTAAAAACGCTTAAATAGAAAACAAAAGTTTGTCTATTTTACCTAAATTTATTAAATCTTCTAAATAAATAAAACATCAGCGAATAATTCAGATTTAGTGGTCCAAAGGTGGGGGTGGGGGTGGAGGTGGATTTTGGCGCAAATGCTGGTCATGCAGCATCTGAAGAGAAGAAGGGATCCCGGCAAGAGAGGTGGGGGAGATCCCTGCGAGGGAGGTGGGGGGCATTCCCGAGATGGAGGCCGAGGGGTCCCTTATGACTGGGGTGATGGAAACAGGTGGCACAGAGGACGGGGTCAGCGAGACGGCCGGATGGTGGTGGAGAGGACTGCGCGACAAGGGCCTGTCTTCCTCCATGGGGAAGGACCGGTAGTGGGTTGGTGACCTCCTGGGAGAGCCACGTGGAGAGCGTGGAGAGCCATGAGCAGGTGGAGGGCGTGACTCCGCCTCCTCCTCGTGAAGTCCTTCCACTCCTCTTGGAGGTGGGGCGTCGGCGTGGTCGTCGTCGTCCATCATCTCCTGCTTAACCATGTGGGCGGGGAAGGGCTCCCTGGGGATGTCCTCATCCTCGCTGCGGGACACGTGGTCGCCGAAGGAGACCGGCGGCGAGGAGCTCTTGTCGGGGCTGCCGAGACGCAGACCGAGCGCCGAGTTCAGCAGCGGCAGGTTCGAGTCGGCAAGGGCGGCCTGGAAATACATTGACTAAAACTCATTATATGGCATTGAAGTAAATGCATGGACAAGGTCGGTTGGAACATACCTTGAAATTCTTATGGACTTAATCTTACTGACCGCATATAATATCTTGAAATACTTGAACATAAAGAGAAAGAAGTGGTGGTTTGAGGGTTTCATTATTCTACGACGCACTTCTGCATCAATGCTATAGTTTTTCGAATGACAGTAATTCCTTCTTTACCAAACCATAGCAAATATAGTTTTTCAAATGACAGAATTCCTTCTTTACCAAACCATAGCAAAGATCACATTTGTAAAGAAAGTAAGTACAGGTTATTTTCGTATTATAAATACCAATTAAAGTGAACAATTAAAATCAGAGCGCAGCCCTGGGGCGTAGTTTCAAAAAAAAAAATTTATAGTAAAATAATTTGGGTATAAATAATCTTTATGTGATGTGAAAAGTTATCCTGGTGTGAAGACATTGTTCAATTTTTCAGGTTTATATGTATATGTACAGTATATACTTAAACACAAACAGTGGCAGTATACAAAACCTATCAAATAAGTTGATATATTTATTCACATTTCTGCCCGCAAGCCTCTAGATTACATATTCACGATAATTGTGAATAAGCTTTGTATCTCATAAATCCGGAAAATTGGATAAACAGTAACATCTCGGGCATGAAATGTATCTCTGGTCACCTGAGGGCCAAGTCGAATAAATTTATTCACATTTCTACCCGCAAACCTTTAAATTACTTTACATTCATTTACTTTTTAGTTGTTTTTTATCAACGTTAAAACTGACAAAAATAAACTCATTTAATTAGTATTTACAAGATGTATCATTTGTTTACTTTCTAAATACATATGATTTTTGTTATTATATGGTAAAGAAGATAGTAACTTACACAATACTGTTTTTGCTTGGAGAGTGAATGCAAAGAGTGGCCAAATGAGATTCAACCGACGACTTCACTAACTTTGTAAGCAGTTCACATATAAATTAACTTAATTGAAAAAATAGCATTTCTATGGTAATACCTGCAAACTGGCGTTGATAGCTTCACCATACAACGTAGGACTTCCAGACAGAGTAGGACTTTTACTAGCGGAACCCCTGAAATATTTATGGAAGAATTAATACATTGAAAATGTCTTTACAATTCCTAGCAATATTTTTACTACTAATCATAAAGTTTCCTACCAACTTCTATATTCTCTTCTAAACTTTAAATACATCTAAGTTTCCTCTTAATTTTTTTCATGAGTTAGATTTGTTACAAAAATGTTTTTAACTCTAAGCTATTTTTGAATTAATTTAACAGTTTATTACAACATTATATGTTGGTTTGAATTGTTTTATCTACAAAAAAGAGACTATTGTATTTTGAAAAATATATTTATAAAAAAGAAATACAGCTGTTATGATAGTTTTTTTAAAATTATATCTCAATCTCTACCTAGTTCTTGTCTAAACATAAACATATATCTCAAAGTTATTAATGCTTGTTTGAAACAATTATATGACACAATTAAAAAAAATATTATTGATTTTATATATTTATCTTTTGCTATTGAATAAAGAGCTAAGAAAATGAACAGTTAGTCTATTTTAATATACGTCTGATATTAGATCTCTTACAATATATATATATATATATATGTTAAATAATTGAAACACATTTTGAAGTATAACTTAAATAATATATAAATCATTAATAACATTAAATATTAATAATTAATAAAATACAAAATACATACATTTTAAAATTACAAATATAAATATAGTAGAAAATATTAAAAGTTTGGCTATGCCTAAGACAACAGAATTATTTGATTGAAATCTTCAATTTTACCAAATAAGAACTTCGTCAATTTTAACATTATTTTAACATGTTTATTTATTTTAAATGAAATATTGAAAATATTATTTAAAAAAAGGGACAATTTGTATGACATAAGTTTTTACTATTTTTGCAAAATTGTAGATTAAAACTTTGAATCTGCCAAAGCTATAGATTTAATATTTCAAAGAATTTATATTTGAATAACAAAATACAAATTGTCATCCGTAAAATATAAATACTTTTTAATAAATCAAATAACTTTTATTAGACAAGTTACCCACATAATAAATATAAATATAAAATATTAAATATAAAAACATTCAGATTAAAAATAATTTATAATATATAAATTTAAATATAATTATTGAAAGCCTACATAATTATGAAGCGAGATTGAAAACATTACATTATAAATATAATAAAATATTAAAAAGACATGCCAAAAATTTGGTAAATATCGAAAACACAAAACATTAATATGAATTATATTTTTTAAACTTTAATATAGAATGGAACATTTCCAAAATATTTTCAAGTTTCATACTTTATGTTTTCGAGAATAAATTCAAATCAAAGACTATTAATAAATGTAAAATAAACATTATTCAAAATTATATTAAACAATACAAATGGCTTACCCGAAATTGTTTTAAAATAATGACATTAATTCCGGGTAGAATGTTTACAGAAAAGTTTTTTTTTAGTTCTGTAAATTTAATTTTACTTAATTTCAAAGAACTAAAAAAAATCCTCAGCGTTGCCATAGCAACGCCAAAAAAGAAATAATTTTAACATTTTTTGGTTTTTATTTTGAAATGAATTGACGAAAATTTTTTTTTAGTCTCTGGTGTGAATTTGTTTCATGCTTTACTTACTCTTCATAAGTTTGTTTGTTTGTTTGTTTGAACATAATTTCTATCTTTCGAAACATAAAAAATCTTTAATAATTAATTTATAAATGCAAAATAAACTTGTACATTTTTTTAAATTACTTAATCAAATATTTTGACTTTATTTTTATAAATAAATATTCAGATTTCAATTTAAATTGTTATGTGCATTTTTTTAACCTTTATGTTGTAGGAAATAAAATTCTATTTGTTAAATTGTAAGAACTTGACTTGATTATACACAATTAACAAAAAATGTTCTTTAATTTACTAACAAATATATTAATCAATAAAACATATTTGAAACTCAAAATATTAAATATTTTTGTATCTTATTCACATTTTAGAACCAATTCGAATGAAGTTAAAAAATATAATTGAAGAGCATGACAATATGTTAATAAAATAACAATATCTAAGAATATAAAAAGCTACGATAAATGTTAGTGAAATATAAATAGATTAAAAGTGAAATGTAAAAAGCATTCCAGAGATAAAAAGATTTTGAATAAAAATGTAAATGTTTGTAAATGGAAAACAAAACGACAAATTATACTTGCTAGGCGTAGGCGACGGTTTTTCCTAGGCGAGTCATTGTTATTTTGACGCAGAGAAATCTAACGCGTTTTAAATAATACCTAAATGTAATATCAATATTTAGATACCCCATACTATAAAATCTAAATGTAATATCAATATTTAGATATCACATACTATAACATCTAAATGTAATATCAATATTTAGATACCGCATACTATAATATCTAAATGTAATAACAACATTTTGATACAACATAATTTAATATCTAAATGTAATACCAATATTTAGGTACCGTATACTTTAATGTCTCCATATTTTGCTAATTTAAGAAATATATTTAGACACCTTACATCAATATGTAAATATATTTCAAATTTATATTTAGGGTTTCTTATATCTTCATTTTTCTACTGTAAGAAAATATGGATTACTTTGGCTATATGTTTTTGGGCAAAGCTAATGTATCTATTATTAGGCAGAACAACGATGGGTTTACCAAATTATGTGTATTTGTTAAATTAAATCATTCAAAACATAATAAACAGCAACAAATTCAAGGTTGGAGATATGTTCACTACATTCGCTAGCTGAAATCTACTTATAGCATTGTAGCATAATTGTAACTCCTTTTTTTATGTATATTTTGTTAAACAATTATTTTTGATGAAACATCTATTGTAACATTGGATATTATTATATATATAACTCAAGTACTTGAATATTTATTGTTACTCCTTTTTTAGGTATATTTTATTTAACAACTATTGTTGATGAAACATCTATTGTATACTTAGATATTATACTATATTATACTTTATACTATGTTATACTATGTTGTATTATACTATATTATACTATATTATACTATTATATTTTTTATTATACCATATTATACTATTAAATATATAACTCAAATACTTGAAGATTTATTGTTACGCTAATAACGAACTATGAGGACCGTAAAAATTAAATACACAAAAAACGATTTTTTCCTAAAATAAACATTTTTGTCCGAAAAGAGGTTTTGAAATTTGTGCGTTTTTGGGGAAAAATTTGAAATATTTTAGAGAAAATTCTTAATGAGGTTGTAATTACAAATAATTTTTCCCTACCAACAATTTGTAGTACATTGTATTTGTTTGCTTGTAGTATACTGCACTTGTTTGTTTTCTTGTAGTACATTGTAGTTGCTTGCTTGTTTGATTGTAGTATACTGTACTTATTTGTTTGTTTGGTTGCTTATAGCATACTGTTTGTTTGTTTCCTTGTAGTACATTGTAGCTGCTTGTTTGTTTGTTCTTTTGCTTGTAGTATACTATATTTATTTGTTTGTTCGTTTGCTTGTAGTACATTGTAGTTGCTTGTTTGTTTGTTCGTTTGCTTGTGGTACATTGTAGCTGCTTGATTGGCTGTTTGTTTGCTTGTAGTATACTGTATTCATTGATTTATTTGTTTGTTTGTTCTATACTGAATTTATTTGTTTGTTTGTTTGCTTGTAGTATACTGTATTTATTTGTTATTCGTTTGCTTGTAGTACATTGTAGTTGATTGTTTGTTTGCTTACTCAGCAATTGTTGATTGGTTACTAAATAATAAATTGTTATATGTTTTAATGAAATTGTTAAACGATTTAATTAAACTGCTATGTGGTTTAATTAAATTGTTATAAGATCTAATTAAATTGTTATACCATCTAATTAAATTGTTATAAAATCTAATTGAACTGTTATACGATCTAATTAAATTGTTATAAGATCTAATTAAATTGTTACACGATTTAACTTGATTCTTATACAGTTTGATTAGATTGTAATGTAGCTTATATACATTTAGTTGAATTATTATATAATGTAAATAAATTGGTACACGATTTAACCAAATTATTATAGAATTCAACTAATTTATCATACGACTTAATTATATTATTATACGATTTAATTTAACTGCTATACAATTTTATTTAAATTATTTTGCGACTTGTTTAAATCTTTATTTTTTGCCATCATTGATATTACATTTAAGAATTATTTCTCGTTCATTTGTTCAACTTAAGATATTAACACCCGATTATTTTAAAAAGTCAGGATTAGACTTTTTTCAAGCATGGAAAATAAATTAGTTTAGAATAGAGTAGAATGCAATTAGTTATTATGATAGATTATAAATACCTCACCCTCCTGTTGATTTTTAAGTTTAGTTAATATACTTAATATTTCAGACATAATTTTCCAAGAAGTTAGTTTGTTTTTAATCTAAAATCTTAAGAGTTATTTTGAAATGATTTAAGCAATTGTTTAATTGTTCAAGTTAATCTATTGATTAGATGAGAAAACAAAGTTTTTAACTTTGTTTTTAGTGTTCAAATACTTCAAATAATTAAAAAAGATTATTATAAAAGATTTTCTTATTGAAAAAGTCTATTTTTATACATCAACGATTGTCATATTTGAAAGAAAAATAAATCAAAAAGCTTCAAAAAATCTTTTTGTGACACAATTTTCTAACGAGATGTTGCTTTTATATAACCATAGTAATGACGAACATGGTTTTATGTTTTCTTATAACCATGGCAATCATGAGCATGGTTTTATGCTTTCTTATGACCATGGCAATCACGAGCATCGTTTTAGGATTTCTTATAACCATGGTTTTATGGTTTATCATAACCATGGCAATGATGAGCAAGGTTTTATTCTTTCTTATAACCAAGCAATATCGAGCAGGTTTTATGCTTTTTTATAGCCATGGCAATCACGAGCATGGTTTTATGCTTTCTTATAACCATGGAAATCACGAGCATGGTATGCTTTCTTATAACCTTGGCAATCAGGGGTATGGTTTTAGGTTTTCTTATACCCATGGCAATCACGAGTATGATTTTATGTTTTTTATAGTCATAGCAATCACGAGCATGGTTTTAGGCTTTTTATAACCATGGCAATCACGAGTATGGTCTTATGCTTTCTTATAACCATTGCGATTATGAGCATGGTTTACGCTTTCTTATGACCATGGCAATCACGAGCATCGTTTTAGGTTTTCTTATAACCATGGTTTTATGGTTTTTCATAACCATGGCAATGACGAGCAAGGTTTTATTCTTTCTTATAGCCATGGCAATCACGAGCATGGTTTTATGCTTTCTTATAACCATGGCAATCAGGGGTATGGTTTTAGGTTTTCTTATACCCATGGCAATCACGTTTTTATAGCCATAGCAATGACGAGTATGGTTTTATGCTTTCTTATAGCCATAGCAATGACGAGTATGGTTTTATGCTTTCTTATAGTCATAGCAATCACGAGCATGATTTTAGGCTTTCTTATAACCATGGCAATCACGAGAAAAGTGTTATGCTTTCTTATAGCAATGGTAATCAGGGGAAAGGTTGTAGGCTTTCTTATAACCATGGCAATCACGAGTATGGTTTTATGCTTTCTTATAGCCATGGTAATCAGGGGAAAGGTTGTAGGCTTTCTTATAACCATGGCAATCACGAGTATTGTTTTATGCTTTCTTATAGCCATGGTAATCAGGGGCAAGGTTTTAGGCTTTCTTATACCCATGGTAATCGCGAGTATGGTTTTATGCTTTCTTATAGCCATGGTAATCAGGGGCAAGGATTTAGGCTTTCTTATAACCATGGCAATC
>JARUHE010313571.1:0-11867 GCA_031471125.1 Archaeomysis grebnitzkii | reverse complement strand
CGGTGAGTCATATTACGGAGTGAGACATTGGTCAACATGAATCACCGGTGTTTCATGATACGGTTAAAGTGTTAATGCATAGGACAGCATATTTTTATGAAATATTATTTATAATTAAATATATGTATCTGACAGCAGCTAAATCCTAGTTTAAATACAATAATCATCAAAAGCATAGTTTAGGTACATATAAAAAGTACTAAAAATACTGAACATGAAAGATATTAATTTTTCACTTATTTTGTATAATAGTATCGTTGCCCCTGAGCACATGGCAGCCTTATACACTTACACAAACACTCCGGTCAAGGTTCCATCGGTAAATCTTGACCTTAGAAAAATAGCATTTTCAGTCATCTGCAATAAACTCCCTCTGGAATTGAGATCCACGCCCGTTTTACCCACTTCTAACAAATACTTAAAGATTCATCTTTTTCAGGAAGCATTTAATTAATTATTTTGTTCATTTTTATAAAGCGTAGCTCATAAATTATATTTAATTGTGCGCTATAAAAACACCATTGTACTATTATTAAATCATTGTACATTTTATCAAGAAAAGTTATACCAATTGAAAAACAAGAATGAAAGCTATTCAGAAAAGTTGTCAATACCTCAGAGAGAAAGATGAATTAAAGTTATAAATAGAAATGATGAAACAAATCTTTAAATAAAAAAAGTTACCAGCTGGAAGACCAAAAAGAAGTGCTGTCTAAGATTTAAAAATAAACTGAACAATGTTATCATTGCCCATATTGACTTTGCTGTCAAGGTAGTAAAAAAATAAATTTAGACATTATAAAAAACATAAAGTTTAAATATTTGAAAGAAAGTAAAATAAAGATCGAAGAAAGTGGACCAATTTCGAACATGGAAGGAAAACGTTGAAAAATAAACACCTATAAGATATAATTATAAAAAAGAAGACGAAAGCATGCGCTAGATTGTCTTCTTTAAAGAACTACATTCATGTTAAGATAGTGATATTAAAGTTGGTGTGTGCTAATTGGTTGAAGACTATAACACGATAGATAACAATTTTTGTAATAATTTTCTCAAGACTTTGAAAAAATTAAATTTAAGTAGGAGATTGTGGTATATTGATACCAAATGTATTATTCTAAAATTACTAAGAATAATTTTTTAAAATTCTGTTTTCGCATAACTACCTATTATCTTAGCTTTCTTGATGAACTTCACCTTTAACCTTCCGAGACGCAACTAAAACCTGGCTCAACAATATTGATAATACTATTATGTCTTTGGGTCAAACAGATGATGTAGTTGCCAACAATTGCTATATAGAACGATGTATGTGTTCGAATCAGTTGTATGAATTTATTTTGGCTTCTTATTTTTATATATTGGTTAAATTAAATCAAAAAACAAATAAGGAATGCATATAAATAAACCTATAACAACATATTAACAATACCAATATGTTCGAAAACAAAAATTTTAATTTAGAAAAAAAAACAAGTTATACAGGTCACAAATATTATCGGACTTGTTGAAACACATTCGCGCGCTAATTGTTGCCGGTTAACTCTAGAAATAGTTTATAAATTTTCTAATATTTATATAGATATAAATATAATCATTTCAAGAACCAAATTCTATTTTTACCTTAGAAGTGTTTTAAACAATGAAAATAAATTAGCTGGGTAACGTTAATTTTAATTAAATCCTAAACAAATTTGATCAGTCTATGATTTGAAAAATAAATTTTCGTTCAGTACCGTTAAATTTCACAAATGTTTTTAGCTAATCAGAAGAGTAAATTACGTACTTTATGCAGTCAACAAGTCCCATTGAAAAAGCAGGTTAAATCATGTCTTTTTGGTGGGGGTATTTCAATGGGGGTTGGTACTAAACCATGCTAATCTCATGGGGCTGTGACCAATGCGGAAAGCTCCATGGTTTTAGGATGGTGAAAATATCAACTCTATTTTTAAAATATCGAATTATTCTTAGAAGTTTCTCAGTCAAGGGTGAAGCAGTCTGCCATTTAAAAACCTCTTGCTTAAGTAGAGGACTTCATTGGCAGACACAAAGTCTTCAATGTGGCAAAGTTGCTGGCTTTGGTCATCTTTTTTTGCCATTTAGACAAACTTGTAAAAAAAAAATGCTAAAATTTCAACTAAACTATACAAAATATATAGAGGTTATCTGATAGTGTGGTGTTATGTAAATAAATGGGCCTATGCCAGCATTGAAATAAAAAAGGATGGAAAAACGATCAGAAAACAAAGTAAGTTTTGATTCTAAATGCTACTTGAGATCTAGAGGGTCACAGAAAAGGATTTCGGCGTTCAAAGTGCCATTACACTTTTTCAACATGGCTTCAATTGATGAAAAGATAATAAAACTTGTTAATTTTTAATCAAAAGAAAAATAAATTTATTGTATAATACACAAATTAATTGAGTTATCACTGAAAGAACGAAATAATTCAAATTATTATTCACACTCTGAACTTGATAAGAAAAAAATTGTAAACCAAAATAAAATGCAACAATGATAATTCACTTCAACGTGAATAATATTTAGAATTCTGTTGCATAAATGTGAAGAAACATTTTAATTGCTGAGATTAACCATTCAAACTATTTATGACATGTTTATTTAGTGGATAAATGTATTTCTCAATGTCTAAGGATAGCAGTTAATGTTCCTACAAAATTGTTTCAATTCATTCAAACATAAATCGGCTAAATAAACAACATTTAAAAAAGACTATTGATAAGACTTGAAGGTAATAATAGATAAAAGTTAAAATTCTTTTCATATCCCTTTCAAGAAGTTAATGTAAATAATATACATACAAAAAAGTTCTTAAACCAGACTGAATGCAACAAATCTTACACTTAAATTAAATACAATAAATTTCATATGCAAAACATAAACTTGTAAAATAAAACTTTTATGGTAACAAAACAAATACATTCATAAAACATATAAATAATTATGCTCATAAAGTAACTAGCCCAATGTGGAAACAATAACATTCTTTTTGTTAAATTAAATAATAAAAAAGGAACCTTTACTGGGGTGAAAAATTGTGTTTTTAATGAAAACAATATTCTAATCAAATAAAAAACACATTTTTCATTAAAATTCTAATAAAAATCGATAAGTAAAAGACATCTATTTTCTTCAAGTTTATGTAAAAAATATTTTATATTTTTAAGTAAATTCACTTTTTAGAAAGATGTTATATTTATAAAATTCCATAGCATAGCAATAGCATAAGAGAATTTTATGTCATCATTCAGGTACAAAATTTTTGAGTGTTTAATGATCCAACTACTTTTGAGACTCGTTTTTAATAGACAGTATTGCTATAATAATTAGGGTCTTCCTGTAGTCAACCTCAATAGATCACAGGGCTTTCGTTACCAATCATAGGTATGGAACTCTGTGTCATCACATATTACTAAAGTAAATATAAAATAAATTCAACACCAATATTTAAAGACTGTATTTTTAATGCAGGCAAAAATAGAAATTTATTATCCAACAAGAATTCAATTGTCATTTTTACTGTATCAAAAATATTTTTTAAAAAAAGGTAGACATTTAATATGACCAATCACTGACGACTATACCTTCAGATTGTTCGTTGGCAAAAACTAGAGACTTTATCAACCCATTGCCAGATGATTCCACAAAAGTAAACGTTGTCCCATCAACTTTTACTTGCCATCTATTCTCAAACATTGGATATTTTCCCACTCTGTTCAGAACTATGACTATTTTGTATGGCTTATGCGGTGTAATATATACAGGACTATTGAAGAGAACTTCCATTGTGCTCTCCCAAGAAACTCTGGCAGTAAAATGAGTATATGTAAGTCTACAAGCATCAGAGTCCTGTAAAAATGCATAAATCAGTTCACAATATTTGCTGACCAGTGGCCTGTGACTCGAGGTGGAAGGTTGGCCAAGCTGTTCACTCTGCTTCGACCTGATTTGGGTGGGCATGATCACACCGTAGATGCAGACATTTCTGTCGACGGAAAAGGTGAGGGAACAGTCGACCAGCTGATCGTTAGCGAGCATTCCACGCTGTTCTGCAGTGCAATTGCACTGCAGTTGGACGTTTTCTTTTAGTGCAGCCATTGCCTGTCTACTTGATGTGAAGCGACAGGGCCCAGGTCTAGGTACAGGTTGCCTGCTCTTGTTCGCTAAGTTGAAGTTGTCTGGGACAGTTGTTGTCCCCAAAGAAGAGATATTCATCAACAGGTTGAAACTCTCTTCTTGTGTAAGGATGCCAGTCAGTGCCGGGCCATTGGCAAATTGGACTGGAGTCATGGAGAGGAATCTGAAAAGGAAGATGTTGTCTCCAAGAACTTTGCGTTGGTTGATGGGAGTTGACTCGAGTGACTGTCTTGAGCACTCTTCCTTTGACCACCTTACGATGGCACACCACAACACCAATTCATTTACATCCAAAGTCTCTTGTTGCAGTATAGTCTTGATGATATTAGCATCAACTTGTTCGAAGGAGGGATCATTTATTACGTCTTCTGTTCGATTCTTGATTATCTGAATTAAAATCTCAAATTATAGTCAAATAAACTTTTGAAAAGAAAAATAATTTATCATGAGATGATAACTAGACAACATTTTGACTGTCAATGAGTGTCAAGACCAAGATTTTTTTCTAAATTAATAATATTTACAAAAAATTCCAAGCAAAGTTATCATTCACACCATCATCTATACAATAGATAATTTTGCTATTTTATAATATAAAAAGATAATTTCTAGATGTACATTGATCAACCATAACAGAAGTGTGGTAACCCACATTGAAATAATAGAGCTTACCTCACTTGTGCTATTGATGATTCATATATAATCTGTTTAGCATGTCTGGTATGCTTAAGGCAAAATTTATCACTAGACAGTTTAAATAGACTATTAATGTGAAACCTATATATTAGAACATCAATTAAGATCTTCAAATCACTTTAATAGATTTAAGTAATTTGGTTTTCACTGCTAGTTTGTGTGTGATGTAAAAACCTATTCTTCACTCAATCTTTTATACATTATTTTGCCCAAAATTCCACTTTGTGTTTTTACATCGATTAGGAGCTACCAGAGAAAAATATTCCCTTTCGATTGATATAGAACTTAAAAGAAAAATCAAAACCAATTTGGCAACATTAAAAGTCGATAATCTGATAACCTCAACCACGCATCTGCAGACACTATGTGCTGCCTTAAATTGGTTAATGTAAGGCCGAGCAGGTAAAACGACCGACTGATGATTAATGCTGCATAAATAAAACTAATTGTCATCAATACGTGTCCACTCCAAGGCCATTTCATTGCAACTTGAACGTGGCTGTGTTACCTTAAGATCTGGTATGCTAAGCTTAACCTGGCTTGGGGGATATGCCATATGTTGGCTATATATCCTAAGAGTACACATAACTTGATGTGGGTAGTAGATAAAGATTAATATGTGAAGCAGGGCAGAGATTGATTAGAACAGCTATATAAAAGCCATAACTATTATTATTATATCTTACTACTCTTAATTGCGTATCATATGATGATTCCATTCTGCTGGTTTAGGCAAAATGTAAAGAAGATGGAAGGACTGTAAAGTTTCAATGTTAACCCTTTAATTTATTCCCAAATGATTCTGTTTTTCTTATATTAGAAAGCAAATAAATCTTACGAGAAGACATCTGTCCTCCAAGTTTGGTTCTTCAAACAGACGAGCGAACACAAAGGCTCGGCACACGTTGCCTGGGGAAAGGTCCTTCCAGATGAAGTTGATACAACTCTCGACCAGGTGCGGAATCATATATTTCTTTGCACCATAACAGATGGCACAAGCTTGGTCAAGCGTTGCAATTAATATCTCATCTGCATAGATATATCTGTAATGAAGAAGTTATGAGTCTCGGATATAGTTGTTGTAGAGTTGAAATAGTTACGAGTGGATTACTGTTAAGCAAAAAAGGTATTAAACAGGTTTATCTGGAAAAACAGCTATTTTAAACTCGCACATTAGCCAAAAGCATAGATGACATATTAGCAATACTAATAAAACATAGTAGGTTGGCTACACAAGCAATTAACTTGCCTATATGGCCGGCTATCTTGTGTGTAATAAACATATATAAATATTATTAGCCAAAACCTCAAATGTTCATTTTTCAGAAGAAACGACTATAGGAAATTAGTTATGTTCAAGCCACCAAGCAGTTTTAATAACGATCGAATATTTCAAGTCTCAAAATAAAAACTATTAATTAGCCAATAAATCAAAACTTATAAATTTTAAAAAAATTTAGGGAAGTTTTCTGTATTCTTATGAAGTATCTAACAGCACTCTTTGCCTTCGTAGCTAATGTGCTGTATAATATAATGAAGTATCTATGCACCAATTTTGAAGTGATTTGATCCAAAATCATTTTTTTCAACATTTTATTGAATGTGAAAGGATACGCCCCCACCGAATAGTAACTTCATTTCACTTGCCCAACAATAAACTACTCCATAAAAGTTATTTTTGTTTGAACAAAGCCATTATTCAGATCATCATCTAAAACATTCATTCAAATAGCCATAGATGACCAACAATCTTGTATGAAGTAGCCAAAAATTACATGTTAAAATTTCAATAAATTATTTTTTAAAATAGATTTACTAATGATAGTACATGGTTGTAATCAACAATTTTTCTCAAGTTTATACAAACTTGACATGCCCATAGTAGGAGTACATCATCAGTTTAAAACTTAATTTCACTTACTCGATGAAAACTTCAGCAGCTGAAAGTCCAACATAGCAGCATGTGTCTTATCCTTTGTGTATATAATGTATAAGCATGAAGTTGATTAATTCCTAATTTAGATTTTGTCAATATTTTAAGTTTTTATAGTAGATAAAAGAAACCAGGTTGATATTAAGGAGGATTGGTTGAGGCATGGCATTTTAACAAAATGGTCTTCAGTATCACCAGTTTAGGTAAGACAACTAAAGGTTATCAAGCACCACCAGACTGTGTTTAACAATCACAGGTCAGAATCAACTGCCATACCATGAAAAGGTGCTCACTCATCATGAGCTTGACATTGAAGTTAGCTGATTAGTAATAATAAATCCGGCAGCAACAAGGCATCATATGTTGGAACATACTTATAAATGGGGATGGGGACCAGTGGAAAACAACTATAGGATTACTCCATGAAAATAAAAGTTTATTTTTGATAGTTCAAAAGTCATCCAATAAGTTACTTGACATCATATAAATTAAATTTTTGAACATGAATCATATATATTAGAATGACAAAAAAATTATACAAAATCAAGAATTGAAACTCACCTGAGAATAGACTTAAAAGCTGCCGGCTGCACATCCAAAATATCAATGGGTTTGTTCTCTTTGTCGGCCATTTCGCCATAGAACATTGCCTCAAACACAGGAGAGGCCATTGCAAGTACAAGTTTGTGTGCCTTCACAGTCTGAAACAAATTTTATTTAATTATCAAGCAGTGTCTGGAAGACCAGCTTCTACTGTATAGCTTGCTTGGTTGGTATTATTATGTTAGAGGATTTCCTGGACAAAGAATTATTTTTTCAGCTTTGGATGTAAAGAAAACTTTACTTTAAAAAAAAGTACGAATAAATGCTACATATTAAGAGCTGTGTCTGCATATTCAAATTATATCTAGAAGGAAATAATGGTACAGTAAATTATGCTTAAAATAAGTTGGTAAACAAAACTTCTTAGCATGGAAAAAGTAGGGGCTAGCAAAAATTGTCATAAAAATATCAATAAATCAGTAAATATTGTTCTAATTAAATAAGTTATTTAACCAAAAATCTTCCTAATCAAGTATATTATGATGATATATCAATACATAATAAAAATAATTAGCCGATACCCTGAAATTATGCTTCATTGCAAATGTTTACATCACAGACGCAGAAGCAGACGAAAGAAAAGTAAAACCTATGTAGAGCTTTTGCTACACAACACTCGACAAAAATGATGCCAAAAGAAGAGAGTAAAATATTTACCTCTTGTGAATGTTCACCCCCAACAACAAAGGAGCAATCGGACCATTGTCCAGAAGTTAGAATGTGGCTGCCCCTTTGATTGAGCCTTGTCAGCTTCATTTGCCAATCCAAACCATTTTCAGCATCATTCATTTTTGAAAGTAGGCGACAAAGTCTGGAGAATAACAGCAAGTTTTTACTTTATGCATTTCAATGTTTTACAGAATGATTTGATTTTAAATTGTCTAAGTGAAGCACATTGCAGCACTTCTCTTCATTGATTAAATCGTCAAATTTACATAATTTGGAGCAATTGATTTATTTTTGTTACTGGTGGGAAGGTATAGGCCTAATATAAATTCTCTTTGAATGGTGTTTTTCAAACTTTTATACTTTAAATGATATATTCAAAAACTTTTTATTTATAAATTAGGGCTAAATAGTGTATTAATCACTTTATATGTGGATGGAGATGCAGGAAAGGGACTTGAAAAATATTGAAAGAAAAATCTTTTTCAGGAAGCATTCAATTAATTAGTTTGTTCATTTTTGTAAAGGGTAGCTAATAAATTATATTTACTTGTGCATTATAACAACATGATTATATTATTTTATTATAAATGGCTTCACTTCTTTACTTACACTGGGCAAAAACAACAAATATTAATATTTACAATAAATGATGATAAATAATATAAATTAAATCATAGAACATTGTATTCAGGCACAGAACATCATTCACACACAAACCAAACTCAAAACCTCTTATAAATTTCTGGATCATGTGATTGAAAAAAGCCTAACTTTCTTAAAAGGTGCAAGAGAATCATCATCACTTACAATATCATTGGCATTAGGAATGTTTCAATAACACTAAAGTTAAAAAAGTTTGGATATAATAGGGCATCCATCAACCAGAGGTAACAAATGGTTTCAGTGAAAGACAAAAACCTAGATTACAGATTAATTTAACTTATAAAAAAAGTAAAATAAGGAAACTTCACTTGTCTTCACTTCTTATAAAAATAGCAACATATTTACAAGTTCATTAAAACCATCATCTTTAAGGAAAAATCTATAGAAACTTGTTTATTTTTAAGAAATGTAATTATTCACGAATAAATTTTAAAAAAAATAATGAAATATATTCTAAGTTAATTTGAGCTATAAAACGTCAATTTTTAAAGAAAATATAATATATAGAATTTTTTTTTATTTAAGCAAAGTTATTATTCAGCTATAAACTTTGTTTAAAATAAAAAAAAACTGTGAAATCAAAAATAAAAAACCTTTACATTCACCTAAATTGTGAACGCGAGACGCTAACGACAACGACGGACTGATCCACGCATATCGATTATAATAGGGTATCCGTAAGATGGATACCCTAAAAATATTCTTTTAAAAACTGAAAATTAACTCCAGTAAATGCTGATTTATTTACTATTATGTAGGCATATTACATGGAACATTTTTTTTCAAATGCTATACAGCCTTGAGCTGCCATTATCATTCACTATTTATGTAATCCCTAATCAAAAAAACAAAAAAAAACATCAAAGAAAGTAAGACAAACCATGGAATTAACAGGGATTGGAATGGCAATAATGGAAGACATGAGTGGAGCAATGTCCGTTTGGTACAGATCATGTCGTCTCACATGATTCAGTCCCCACTGTTCCGTCCTTGGGTCGTACATCATCCGGGTTTTGAACTTTGCCGGATCTTGTGGAGGAGAAACGCCGCTTCCCCAAGCGACAATTGGCGTTTCAGTCTCACTTGCATCTCCAGATCCATGTGACCCTTGAAAATTAAATTTTTATTATATTAATTTGATTTGATGTTTTCAATGTTGATAGATTTTAGCATAGATTGATTATGCTTGACAAACTTTCAAAAATAATAGCACAACTGTATAAAACTTCATTCAAATGTTCAACAAACAAACTAAATTATATATCTTGTCTTATAAAAATCCCTATTTAAATGTTATTAAATCATATTTCATAGTATTTTCCAACTATTTGTTCTAGATAGAATTTACATTTAATACAGTCATTAATATTATCAATAAAAGTAATAAAATTGATAGATAAGAAACATTTTCACAAAAATTACCCCAATTAGTCATTCCATGATCAGATGTAAAAATGAAAGCAGTTTTTGAATCCCCATAAAAGTTTTCAAAGATACTTGCAATTTTTTTTACTCCTTCATCAACAATTCGAATATTATTCAAATACTCTCTGTAAATATTAAAATGCATTCTTAATCATCTACTTGAAATTAAAATTTTAATACTGGTAATTATGGCTAATAATATTCTCAGGAAATATATAAACAAATTAAATATGTGACTGGCAAGAAGTAATAAAAAAACAATGTTACTGTATATAAGAAAAAAATCTGTAAAATAATATGAAACTTAAATGTTTTATTAATGGTAGTATTTGTTTCTGTTTTTTTTTATTCTATTTATTTATTTATTTTTTTTTAATTCTATTTATTTTGTTTGTGTTTTATTTTATTTATTTATTTGGTTCATTTTTTATTTTGTTTGTTTTTATTTTATTTATGCATCTTGTTTCTTTTGTTTATTTCATTTATTTTGTTTCTGTTATGTATTTTGTTTGTTTTTCTTATTGTTTATTTTGTATTTTATTTATTTGTTTATTTTGTATTTTATTTATTTGTTTATTTTGTATTTTATTTATTTGTTTTGTTTCTATTATTTATTTATTTGGTTTCTGTTATTCATTTAATTGAAGGAAATTTTAACAAACATACTTTGATTGAGGCTTGTGAGCATGTCCATTTGTATCTAATCCAAGAAGATGAAGGAAAAACACAATGCGATCTTCAAACAACTTTTTTTTCAATGATGGATTATTTTCGGCACTTTTAAAAAATTCTTCCACTCTGTCAAAAACCCAGACATCAAGTTTGGAAGCATCGCTTCTAGCAAAATCTTCCTGGTTGGCATTATACATAAATGTTTCAACGTGTCCTTTTTCTGATCCTATTAAACATTATTATAATCAATATTTATAAATAAATGTTTAAACTTGTTCTTTTCTCCACTAAAAAAACTGTACTATAGATTTTATGACCAGAAATATACTTACAGGTAATACAAATATAGTTTTAAAAAAACATTTTTAACATAACTAGTTAAATGGCGATAAAAACAACTTTTGATCAATAACTTTTTCTGTCATTGTTTGAATGAAGCAAACTTCTTTAATATTTATGGACAACAGTAATGTCACCAGGAAATATTATCAGACAAGCAAAAGTTAAACTGTTTTTGAGAACAAATATTGAATACCTTCTGCAAACATTGGTAGTATATCAGGACTTCCCCATGACCAAGTATGTCTGCTTTCATTGAAGACAGAATCAAACTCGACAGGATTCACCTTCCATCCATATGTTATTGCACTCGGATCTTCATAAATACCTGCAATAATAGCAACATGGCCCGGTCTTGATTCAGTTGGAACTCTGGTGTGTGACACTCCCCAAGTTCCATTAAGTTCAATTATTGACCTAAAAACAAAAATAGCTTATTAAATACATTAAATTATTTTGTTGTCAACAACAAACTTATAATTACTTAATAAGTACTTTCTTGTTTTAGTTGCTAGATCTGATTAAGGGATCTAAAGTCAGCTAAGGTAAGGCAGTGTGCCAATTTTCTATGTTAAACCCCGGAATTCCAACAATTGAATTTTTTGAAAAAATTATATTTTTCCCCAAGTTTTGTTTTTTTAATAAAAAACTGTTTTTTACTGTGGAAATTATCCTTGACATCTTCAAGAAGCTAGTTATTTAGTTT
>JARUHE010313560.1:0-11867 GCA_031471125.1 Archaeomysis grebnitzkii | reverse complement strand
CTTAATAATAATTCATAAGCTACTGGTAGTTTTTATTCAGACGAGCTTTGGTGTGTGACCTGTCATACCTCTAGTTAATTTTTATTACTAAGATTGTTTTTTGTTTTAACCAGTGCTATTTTTTCAGCAAATTTCTTTTCCCACGATTTATTGAAGAAAAGAAGATGGCTGTCTAGAATTGTGAGTTTGCAAAGGTTTTTATTATATTTAACTGGTGACAAAATATTATAATTTTATAAATATTTAATTTTGAAATTTACTAAAATATTGTATTACTTAAAATAAATTAAAAATGAATTCTTGTGATAAAAATGAAAATATTTTATCCATGAAAAATGCATCTAAAATTGAAAATGACATTAAGCAAGAAATTCAATGTTTTGACGACAGTTTTCTCAAAGTAAAACATTTTGCAAATAGTTCAAATGAAGGCCATGCCATTGAAGTGAAAGTTGAAGAAGCTTTTTTGGAAGAAGTTTCATTTGATGAGGGTGCTACAAAAGATATAACTGAAATTAAAGATGAAGAAAATTACATTGAAGTAAAAATTGAAGAGTCTTTCTTGGAAGAAGTTTCATTTGAGGATGATGAGGTTGATTCACCAAATGAAATTAAACTTGAAACAAATACTGGGAATGAGTTAGACATACTAGAAAATAGAAGTCTTGTTGCAGGTGAAAATGAATCAAGGCATAAACATTTCAAGTGTCCCAATTGTTCATATGCTTGTGCTGAAATGAGCACGATGAATGATCACATTAAAGTACATATAGAACCACTTTACTCAGCTGTTCAAAAGTATACTTTGATGGATTATATTGAATTAAAATGTTGTCCTTATTGTCCATACTCAAGTGGGTTCAAATCAACGCTTCTCAAGCACGTTAAAACTCACACGGGTCAAAAAGATCATCGCTGCCCACATTGTTCTTACAAATCCGTTCAAAAAGGTCATTTGTTGAATCACATCAAAAAACATACAGGTGAGAAGAACCATTGCTGTCCACATTGCTCCTTTAAATGTGCTCGAAAAGATAGTTTGTCACGTCATATCAAAACACATTCGAACTAAACTAAAATTGATAAGACATATTATCGCCACAGAACAACGAAGAAAAGTCAAGCAATGCTAATTATGGTCAATTTCCTCGGCCAATCACAACGAACAGGCAGTTATGACGTCAAGGTCATGTAACTACTTTGAATATCTTGGTGGATTTCTCTGTTCAATGACAAACCAACCAACATTTGCTAAGTAGTCACATAACTGTGACATCAGCACTGTGAGTTCATTGTGATTGACTGAAGAAATTTATTAGAATTAGTATTTATTGACATTTCTTAGCTCTTCTGTGTTGACACTGTTCTGAATGTCCTTGAACAGTGTTACAAAAACTGCCCAAAAATACCTTCTGATAAAGCATATTAAAACTCGTGTTGGTTAAAAATGTATAAAAATTCACCAAGTTTGTTACAAAGACTTGAAAAAAGAAATTTTAGCTTCATGTTATAAGAATGGTAAAAATGTATCAAGCTGTGTTTGAAAAATGCAGCTTTAATACGTAACCTGTGATTGTTGATGGTGGTGGTGTTGTTGTTGGGACGGTGGATGATTTGTGGACTCTACCAAAATTTTGCATTTTTTTTTCAAAATAATAAAAAATATCAATTGTACATACAAGTTTGTTTAAATGAAAATAAAGAACATAACAAATCAATATTTACTTATTAAAACATACATTTTATAAAAATTTGAAATTCATGGTCAACTGAAATTTTTATTTGAAGGTTTAGAGAAAAGTTTTTTAAAACAAATAAAAGAACAGGAAATTCTAAGGTAGAATGCCTGAATGACCTTTTTGCCTTTTGTAAATAAAACATTTTAGGAGTTTTTAGACTTTTTTATCATCGAATTTATGATTAACCAAATTTTTTTTGAAGGCTTAGAGATATTTTTTAGAAACAAATGAAAGAAAAGTGTTAATATAATAATATATAATTGTATTAAAAAATCACACCACTTTAGAAACATTTTTTTAACATACAAACACAGCTTTTAATGCTTAGCATTTTTTCGTGCTTGTTGTTTAAAATAATTTTTTCAATTTTTGAAGTTAGTACTGGTCAGAAATATCATTAGTCTAGTTAATGTAGCTCAAGTTTTGCCAAAATCGGTGATTAATTGCAACAGAAACGAAATCTATATAGATTGGTTCAGAAAAGTCTCCTTCATTGCATGCTGAAAGTTCCAAAAATCTTTTGCATGGAACATACTGTAAATCGCATCATCCAGCACTAAAATAAAATTTTTACACCGCACACATGTTTCACATTTTTATTTCTTTTTTGATTCTAATGATATTTGGTATAAGCACACAGTATCGGATGTTGCAAACAGATTTTAATTACAATGTACAGTTTTTGTGCAATTAACAAAACTGTTCAAGGTCTGTAGGATTTTTCCATAGGTTACTTGAAAACGTTTATTACCATAAAATAGTTGACAATTTTAACATTACAAACTGTACACCATTGTAAAGCTCATGCTGCTTCCATTTTATGTCGGTTATCGTTTGTGAAAATAGACAAGTTTCAACCGAAAAAATTATAAGTGTGTATATTGAAGCGGGGGTCTCGCACGCCTCAGATCACGTGTAATGCTGTGGAGCCATAGCATGTTTATACATAAACATTTATTCTTGACTAGTAGTTTTTTCTTATTTATTTATTTGTTTATATTTCTAACTAAATGAAGTAAAATATAAGGACAATATAAAGACATGCAAACTATGGTACTTTGCAGCTACTGATTTTGATGACAGAATGTTAGGAAGAGCTGCAGTATTTCTCCTGGTGACAAGGGTTTGTAATCGGCGATATATAACATCATCGAGGGAGTCTCTGGGATTACATTCGAATACAATGGTCTTTGCTTTTCACCAGTCCTAACAAAGTTGTTTTTCTGCCCTTCTACTCCTGAACACTTTTGGCTGTTCCCAAAAAGACACGCTGTTTTCAATAAGTTTGAAAGCAGCTGCCTTTCCGATGCCAAAAATTCTAGATGTGGTATCGCAGCCCAGGAAGGCATGCAGAAAAAGAATATGTCTGCAAACTTGGAGTTCAAACTTTTGCTTTATTGAATTAATATTTATGCATCTGGTTATTGTTCCTCTTTTTTCTTGCTCAGCTTGGAAGTGGATACCATTTTCTCTGGCATGGATAACTTCATATCCTTTTTTTGTCAGGGTCTCTTAAAAGTTTTAGAAAGCATTGGTTATTATCTTAGTTTGGGAGGAATTCCTTTTTTCAACTAAATCTTCATGGAGAGATGGAATGTCCCCTGTTTACCTTCACACTCTACATACTGATGATGTGTATTGTCCTTTTTAAAGGTCCCGTTTCATTACCATTGAACACAACCACTGCATGACAATAATGTTTTGTAACATATCTGGTATAGTTCTGTTGTATGTTTCCGAATGTTTCACCAAGTTGCCATGGAATGTGATGGAGAAGACCACCTCCACCAAGAATGTATGTGACATTTTCATATGGTGCTATAATGTGCGATACCTCAGACCAAATGACGTCGCCTAGTTAGGACCTTGCAGCATTCAGTTTTTACTCCTCTTCGAACAATGCAGGTGAGTAGTTACATAGTTCATATGAGAGGGCATTCGGAAAATCATTTACTTGAGACCCTGCAATGGTGAGTCGTTGAGATAAGATAAGAGTATCAATCTGTGATTCCTCATCCCCTACCTTGACTGTCGACTTAGAGTCAAAAGTCACAGCTAGGGCTTTTCTTTTGAAACTGTACTTAACCACATGTTCGTTCTTTGCATTACGAATGTCATATCCAACCTTTCTTGCATCACCTACATTTACCTCCGAACCAGCAGAAATATCACTGATTATGTTACGGAATGATGACTCTGTTTCAAATGGAGACCTCTAATCAATAAAGGAGAGCAGCTTGCTACTGTCACTAATGTATCTAGTTTGCTGAGCCTGTAGTATATATTTATGCTGTGCACTTGTCTGGTATGTGATGGAAGTTTACTGTTGCATTGCATGTTTACTTCTGCACTGACTAGTCTTGTTGACCACCAGACCACATTTTGTTTCGTTATTCCCCTCTGTTTGGTGAGATCACAAGATCTGGTGGCAACCCTATCTAAAGCAGTCACTCCTCCTGACTAGATGTAATCCTTGTCTTTAGATAGAGGTGCATGAGACCATATGAATGATCTCATGATATCTATCATTCCCATGTATTGCAGCCAAAGACATGCAGTGCAGGAGTTTAATTATAACATGTCTTTATTTGTTTCAAATTTCTGTTCTAGATCCTAAAGATGCAAAGATGATTTTACACCATTGATCGTGATTTCACTAGTGAGGAGATGGCCATAAAGCTTCCTTATTATCTCTAATTTTTTTGGCATATTGTCATTAGATAAAGACAACTTCATCTCTCAAGAGAGGTGTGTGAAGGACGGAATCTATAAGGAGGTGATCGCACAAGGCAGGAGCAATTACGCTTCCAATGAGGATCTGGGTAACAGTGTTATCAGCGAAGACCCTCTCATCAAATGCCCAATGCTACCCAAAAAGCTCATTAGTGTGTGAAATCCCCCAAGTCTTAAAATAATTGGATCTCCTTTCCAGCACTCTCCACATTTTTAAGTGACAATGTCCCAATTCTGGAATTGGCCGAGTTTTTAAAGTCCGCTGGGCTGTTTTATCGGCTTTGATTAGCACTGTTTTTAATTCATTTTATGTTCCTTAGTTAAACTATTGTTGTTTGAAAGTGCTGAATACCCTCCAGGTGCAGCGCTGGGCATTGGCCCGTTTATTTATATAATCAACCAATCCACATTTTTAGGTCCCATGAAACAGAACGACTGGTTAAGTAGAGCAATGGTGCTGCTCCATATCGCTTGGTATACTTTGCAACGAAGTGTAATGTTGAGTTGACACATGCCATGTCACTTGAGTTTAAATCAATCATAGGAAGAAACATGGTGAAAGACTGTCAAAGGTAAAGTTTCATACATGAAGTTAGAAAGTTCATCACCAAGTGATAAGAATTTCTCAATGCTGATGTGTCTTACTGCAGCGATATTCTCTGCTGTCACAGATGCACGTTTCACCAGATATGTAATATCGCATTTGGGTGTTCCGACTGGCATAATACCCATTCCGTGGAAAGTCCCACAGCCACGAAGCTTTCTAGTGTGATGATCCACGTTGTCGGCCACATATTAAACAAACTGTCCAGGCAGGAACTCTGCCATATCCAATCCTTGGTTGACAACTTCACTCTGTTCATATGTTTGCACCTCTTAATATGAATTACCTAATCCATGGGAACTCTGTGTCAATCAGAAACCTTGAGGAAAAATGTGTATGCATTTGCAGACCTAGTCCTAATTGCAATGGTGCAAGCAGAACCGTGGGACCTATATAATTGTTTTTATTTCAGTGGATTAGGTGTTCAGTAGTAAATGAAGCGTCAACGGCCTTGGCCACGTTGAAACACCGCTTTCCGTATGATCAGCGAAGTTAAGCAACGTTGGGTCTGGTTAGTACTTGGATGGGTGACCGTCTGGGAACACCAGATGCTGTTGGCAACAGCGCTCTTTGCCATTGTAGCTAATGTGCTGTATAATATTCTATAAAAAAAAATAAAAATGAAGCAACACTGGAAGATGGTTTGTTCATCTGAGATATCTCTCATAGAAAAACTAGTTGGGTACATGTTTTTCAAATCAACCATTGACTTAACATTGAAACAAAGTCGTCCTTCCGCATCATGATTAGTGGTATCTCTGGTGGTTCCGAGGTTAATGTGGATGATACAAGTAGGGTTGGATATGATATTCTTAATTCAAAGAATGGACAACATGTGGTCAAGTACAGTTTCAAAGGTAAAGCCCAAGCTGTGACTTTTGACTGTTGGCAATCAAGACAGGTAATGAAAAATTAGAGATTGATCCTCTTCTCTTGTTTTAACAACTCGTCACTGCAGGATCTTGGGTAAATGATCTTGTGAATGCCCTCACATATGAACTATGTATCTACTCACCTACATTGTTCGAAAGGAAGCTGCAAAGTCTCAACTAGCTGACATAATTTGGTCCGAGGTATCCAACATCATAGTGTCATGTGAAAAAATCCCATACGTTCTTTATAGAGGTGGTCTTCTCTATCACATTTGAAAACCTCGCATAACTATACCAGATATGTTACAAAAACTATTGTTTGATTTTTATGAGGCAGGTCTTTCAACAAAAGACAACACATACAATCATTGTGTAGAGTGTAAGGGTAAACAGGTGATATTCCATCTGTCCAGAAAGATTCAGCTAAAATAAAAGGAGTTGCTTTCAAACTAAGATAATTGGCAATGCTTTCTAAAACCTTTGGGAGATATTCTGGCAAAAGAAGGCAAAGGGGATGTTGACAACCTTATTTTCCAAACTGCTGTAACAATTTTTATAGGCAGAGAAACTGTGTTAGTCAGAGACAATACAAACTCACTTATTTTCCTCATACATATGCCTTGCAGGAGAAAACAAACATGACATCCACTTCCGACCAATAAATATATTTATAAAGAAAATAGTTATGGGTACACAAGTAGGTTATCCTAATTAGAGCCATACAATAATTACCTACTTGGCTACTGATTGAAAAATATTTTTCTTTAATAATTAATTTAGTGTTCTATACTTTTTCATGTAAGTATATATACCTGAAACAAATTGTATTATTATTATTATTAAGGTTACTATTATATTTTTTGAATTGATTCTATTTTGTACTATTTCCTTTGTTGAATTATTACAGAAATTACAATTAATGTGACTGTTAGAGTTAGCGCCTTGGTGGGCTACAAATAAAATTCCTTCAAACAAAAAGAATGCTTTGGTACTTCAAGAAAGTATAAATTATAGCCTTAATATGATCTGAATTAATCTTAAATCATTAGATCTTGAATCAAGAAGCAACTTGCATCAAGAGTGCTTACACGTACCGCGATGCACATCAGAGAATGACATCCATCCGAAGCCAAGCCTTAACAAGCCCGAAGTCTTCAATTACTAAACAACAATTGTAGTAAAGACTAAAATCTCAAGAAAGATGTCTTACAACTCTCTTGGGAATAAAATCAACCAAGGAAGTTTTATCCCAAACTTCAAGAAATCAATTCATTATGTATAAACATTTGTTGAACCTTATACAAATTATATATTTATTTGAATAAATTTATCAAAAAAATAGCTTCGATTAATATTTAAGAGGTCCCAATGAACCCAAAGCCAAACAATCCCAAAGTGCTCTCATTTCGGACTACTTCATATGTCCCCAGTGCTCCAAGGATCTAAAGGCTTTTCTTTTGACTTTTATTTAAGGCAACAGCTTAGCCCATTGTGCCCTTATAGCATATATGTATTGTCTATGTAACCCAGATAAAATTGTCCTTATATTTGTCTTCAATTGTTTAGAAATATAAATAAATAAATATTCAAATAAAAAATAACAAAAAACTACTAGCCAATAATAAATGTTAATGTACAGAGGCTCCACGACATTGCATGTGATATGAGGCGTGCGAGATCCCCGCTTCAATATATACATTTATAATTTCTTTTGGTTGAAACTCATCTATTTTGACAATAGATAACTGATATAAAATGGAGCTTCACAATGGTGTGTAGTTTGTAATGTTGAAAATTGTTAACTATTTTATGGTAATAAACGTATTAAAGTAACCTATGGAGAAATCCTGTTTACATTAAACAGTTTTGTTAATTGCACAATAACTGTACGGTGCAATTGAAATATGTTTACACCATTTTTCCATCATCCGATACTGTATGCTTATACCAAATATCATTATAATTGAAAAAGAAATAATTTTGTAATAAATAAAAAGTGAAACTTGTGCGCAGTGTAAAAATTTAGTTTTAGTGCTGAATGATCGCGATTTACAGTATTTTCCACTCAAAAGATTTTTTGGTACTTGTTATGAAGGAGACTCTTCTGAACAAATCTATATAGAGTTAGTTTCTGTTTCAATTAATCATGGGTCATTTTGTAATTTGACTAGACTACATTTTCCTAAATCAGTATAATTGTATGTAAGATGCATAAATTAAATATTTTGATAAATTTAAAGAATTTTTTTTATATCCTTATTGAAATATGTGATCATTAAAGGTAAAAAATAAATTGAATACATTACTGTATTAAGGATGAATTTACCAATATTTTAAAACATACCTTCTATAGGCATTGATTTAGGATACTTAATCAAGATACATTTTTTCAGAGCTTAAAGTTGTAGAATATCCATAGTACAATATTGGGCATTCATTCTGATAATTTTATCTAAAAAAATAGTAGTCCTATAAATAATATTGTTGGTAAATTTTTCCATGTGTGAATTATGATGTGACCACATCGCTTTAAGTATATTTAATTTGTTCCTTCCTTTTATAACTAAAATGAATTGAGAACATGAATCTTTAGATATTAATCATTTGTACCAAACAAATATATTAAAAGTAATGTTTTGTGCTAGGGTAATGATAAAAAATTACAATGTGATTTAATTCTAATCTTATTGACCCCTTTTTCATGACATAGGCTAATTGCATGCATTCAGTTATAATACTTTAATAATGCATGTATGAACAATTAGTTTTCTTCATTAATTTACTATAACCTGAGAAACAAGTACAATTGGCATATGACTTATTCGAAGACAATTACATGCAACAAAACTGAATTCAATTCCATAATGTAATAGAATCACCTGTTCACTTCTGAAACATGTACTATGCATTTAACAATAAGAATTTTATATTTATGCGAATGAATAAACTAGAACTTTAATTAATTCTCAAAATTATTTTCCAGCAAAATAGTTTCGTCTAATTTTAGGAACTCCTTTTTATCAACAACTGTTCTGAAGCAGCCGTGCTAGCCGTCAGGGTGATCCATTTCAGTATTAATCACTGTAGAATTGGTATTTTTGCCATCAGCACCAACTTCCACAACTTTACTAATAAGGTTAGATCTACATGTGATTACCATTTAATAACCCTTGTCTTATCCAGCATTTTTTTAGTTGGATTAACCTTATCAGTATTAGAGATTTATTAATTGGTAACAGATACAAGTACCTTGAGAGAGAAAAATGGGGTAAAAAATAGAAAGTTAAAAGTGCCTCTATCTTTGAGGCATTCATTGTGGGGTTGAACCCTTAGTATAATTTATAACCTTTTGCTCTGCTCCAACCACACTGGAGCTAATTCGCTTTGCCCCTTATCTTCTAGTTGGGACCTGGGACTTCGTTCACCATAGGATCCTTTCTACCATGTTCTTGTTTTTTTCTTTTTTTGCTTTCCATCTTACTCTCGTTTTGTGTTTCTTTTGATTGTTGTTATGTTTCCTTCTTCTATCTTCATTGTTCTTTCTACCTTCTAAATTAAATTCTGTAGATAGGTGCTAGTTTTTTTTTATGACTCAAGCTTGACTGGAACCAAGCATGTTCCCTCGCTGGATGGGGATAGAGTATCCTTGTGATAGGGTGACTTCTGGGTTAATTGATTCCCAGATTTTTCTTGCTCTTTTGTGAGGTCTCACAGTTAGTGTTGGCATTTTCAATCTTTCAAGCAATGTTTGGTTCGTGAATCTTGCCCTTCTGCAATCCCAGTCCTCTGATTTGCCTTACCTGAGCTTTCTTCATCATTGTAATAGTTGCCGAGTTCATTGGAACTAGTGGGGATTCTAGTATTAGAAGAACTAGTTGTTTATAGAGTTTTTCTTTGGCTCTTGCTGTCATTTTCTTAAACCTTTGAAGTTTGGTAAGAGCAGCTTTGGCTTGTACTGTTCATAACCTGTATCTTTTATCATCTGGCTTGGATGTGGTGTCCCAATATTTTTCCTTTGGCTTGATATTCGATAATTTTGACATTGATGATTACTTGCCTGTTTCCTTGTGTTCTTGGTTTGTTTCCCATGTGAATTTTTCGGTGTTTGTTTTGGTTTTCCAGTGCTTTTTGTATTTGTTGATTTTCTCCACTTTTACTGTTTTTGCTTGAAGCATTTTTTTGCTTTTACCTTCTTATGAGATTATTTGTGTAATGTCATTTGCTATTATGATTTGTTCTGCATTGGCTTCTGATGCTGGGATGTCTGCTGTGATCATGCTGTACAAGGTTGGTGAGAGACGGCTTACTTGAGGCACTCCACTCAGCATCTCAAATTCTTTGCCCAACATGTTTTGTGGCTTCTATACTTTTTTTTAATATGGTTAATGGTAGGTCCAATCTTGCCAGTTTGTAGGTTAGATCTCTGTGCTATACCTTGTCAAATGTTTTTGACACATCTCTTCTGTTTTGTTGTTGTTGTCGACCCCACTCAATCCTCGACATTGAGGATGGAGCACTCACGCCGGAGGCTCCTGGCCGCTGCTGGTGGATATAGGGTGGATCTTTCTTCTATCGAGCGTTCCGTTAGAAAAAAGCTCTATGTAGGTTTTTTCTGTCGTTGTTGTCGTCATCGTCTGCACCTGAAAATCAATTAGTGTTAAACAACATTATTTTAAGAGCTACAGAGAACTTCCATAAACAAAAGCTTGTCTTAACTTTCCAGCCAATATTGTTATATTTTTTTTTCAAAAATTAACATTTATGGAGTTATAACTAAAAAACTAAAGTTAAGAAACTCAAAAAATTTAACAAAAGTTTAAAGTTGTTTGTTTGAAGAGTTACAAAAAAAATTATCGAAGAAAAGTTGTTTATTATGACTACAATCAAAATTGCCAGTATTATTTTTTTTTGAAAAACCCACCTTAAAAAAGTTATAGTCAAAAACAGAGTTTTTGGACTTTTTTATTTAAGAGTTACAAATAATTTTGTTGAACAAAAGTTGTTTGTTAAGACTTTTTAACAAATTTTGTCAGAAGTAATTTTTTTAAAAAAAATTATTTTATGGAGTTATAGCCAAAAATATAATTTGCGGAAATAGCCTAATTTTCACCTAAAAATTAGTTTTAATTTATTTGAAGAGGTACAGAAAATTTTATTGAAGAAAAGTTGTTTATAATGACCATCTAAGCAATACGATCGAATGTATTCTTTTTCAAAAATCAATATTTACGTAGGTATAGCCATAAAACCCTCATTTTTTTAAGTATACAGTTTTTTGTTTGAAGAGCTACAAAAAATTCTATTGAAGAAAAGTTGTTTACTATGACTATCCAATCAAAATTATTATGAGTCGTTAAAAAATTTCAAAAAGTTATAGCCAAAAACAGATTTTTTTAATTCTGCATATTTTTGAGAAAAAGTATTTGAAGTTACATAAAATTGTATTGAACAAAAGTTGATTATAATGACCATCTAACCAATATTACAAGGATTTTTCCATAAAATAAATATGCATTGCATTATAGCAGCAATATTGCAGGTCATCTATGGTTAGTCCAAAGTTCTAAACCCATTTTGCCAAGAGCTAGCCATTGTTAGAAGAGTTTTTACTGCATGAGTTTCACCTGGTGCTGCATCAGACCGGAATAACTCCTCTAAATGCATAAATTCACCGGGATAACAACCAGCATTGATAATCACAAAACAACGGTAGATAAACAAAAACACACATTCGCGAGGATAAGATTTATTTCCAAATATTTCGGTATCATTCGATACCCTTGTTAGTAGAAACTTATTTGATCGATTTCTTCTTAGAAAAATTGACCTTATTAGAGAAGACTTATCATACATACTAGAGCTTTACGTTTTTCAAAATAATGTTATGGAAGCATCCATTTAATGAAAACGATCCCGGAG
>JARUHE010313549.1:0-11868 GCA_031471125.1 Archaeomysis grebnitzkii | reverse complement strand
ACACAAAGACCATCTCCCAATAAACATACAATACAACACAAAGACCATCTCCCAATAAACATACAATACAACACAAAGACCATCTCCCAATAAACATACAATACAACACAAAAATAAAATTCAGGCTCATCCAACTACACCACATACACAAATAACTGGAAGGTCAATTGGGATGATTTACACTGTCAAAATCCAACAACTCCTAACAAACATACAGATTCCAGAAAACACTTACACAGCTAACACCATCGTCACAAACATAATACAGACAGCAGAAAACCACAACATAGCAAAAGATAATATCCACAACAATCATAAAATCCTACCAGAAAAAATAAGAGGCTTCATAAAACAGTGCAATACAGTAAAACCCCTTAAGACACAAATATACAAGCATTAAACACAACAATAGACACCCATATCCAAAAACACAAACAAGAAACATGGAAGGAACACCTAACAGAAAACTAACCCCATAGAACTAGCACACACATATTATGGAACACCATAGCCAGCCTAACCAACAAAAAACAAAAATAGTCACCAAATCACAGAATAATATTTAACAACTTCACAGCTATAACCAACAAACAAGAAACACCATATTTAACAAACAATGCACCAACACAGTCACCCACAATCAACAGGAATACAGACACACACAAAACATTTATTTATCATTCATTTATGTTCAATAATTATTGCTGTAAAACCAAAAATAAAAAAATGATTAGTCTACTTTTGAAAAAAAATACAAGTTAAAAACTAGCATAAGAAACTGAGTTATCTCAAAAAATTAAAGTTTTACAGAAAATTTTATTTAAGATAGATCATTAAAAATGATTAAATCCTTCATTTATGTTAAATAATTATTGCTGTAAAACCAAAAATTGCCAAATTCCTGAAAAACGCTATAAATCATTTGAGAATTTATTTCATTGAATCAAAGTTATAGAGCTATTTTTAAGCTTTAGTTTAACATGTACCTCATTATGATAGACCATTAGAAAAAAAAATTATGCTTAAAATAAGTTAACTAAACACAACTTCTTAACATTGAAAAAGTAGGCTTTAGCCAAGATTGTCATAACTAGTACAAACCAAACCCTACAAGTTTATAGCGAAGACATCTATAAATCATTGTTCTGAAGTCAACAAGTCGATATAAAAACAAAGTTATTTCAACAAATTCAAGTTTTACAGAAAATTGTATTTAAGATAGATCATTCATAATGTATAGCCTATATTTTTCATTTATGTTCAATAAGTATTGCTGTAAAACCAAAACAAAATTTTTTTTATTCTACTTTTGAAAATAACACAAGTTGACTAGTAATCGAGGAACCAAACGGTTCAAATGTCTCCCGATGAATCATTCAGTAACTTTAAAAAAAATTCTATCCACAACTGTCAACCAAAAATGGTCTTACAAAGTGAGAAAACATCATTTAAAATATCACCTTAGAGACTATTTATGTATAATTCATTTCCAATCAATTGTGATGCATAAATCAAACCAAAATAAAAATAAAATTTCAAGTTAGTTTAATGAAAAAGAGTAAATAAATAATAATAAAATCAAATAAAAATACCTATTGAAATATTAAAACCACTAATCAAGCCTATATGAAATGAAATTTTAATAGTATAGATGATAAATAAACATTCAAGTCATTGTCTAACGCTGACAATATATACGCCATCGTAATTGCTATGCCTATATGTAGAGCTTTGCTATGCACTATCGATAAAAATTGTTAAAAGTTAATTTTATGAAAAGTAATAAAATCAAATTAAAATGCCTAGAAATATATTAAAACCAATAATCAAGCCTATATGAAAAGAAATAATAGTAAAGATGATATACAAGCATTCAAGTCATTGTCTAATGCCGCCGAGGAAATCGGAATTGCTATGCCTATGTAGAGCTTTGCTATGCATGCTCGACAAAAAGTAACAATAAAATTTGTTTATAATAGGGCATCCATCAATCAGAGGTAACAAATGGTTTCAGTAAAGACAAAAATGTAGATTACAGATTAATTGAACTTATAAAAAAAATGTACATAAAGTTCATTAATACCATCATTTTTAGGGAAAACAATCTATAGAAACTTCTTTATTTTTAAGTAAAGTTATTATTCAAGAAAAAATTGTAAAAAGAACTTCAACATTTACTTTCACCATTTACAAAAAAAATGAAATATTTTCTAAGTTAATTTGAGCTATAAAACATAATTTTTAAAGAAAATATAATATATAATTTTTTTTATTTAAGCAAAGTTATTATTCAGCTCATTATCTATAAACTTTGTTCAATGAAAAAAAAATGTGAAATCAAAAATGAAAACTAACATTTACCTTCACCTAAATTTTGAACGTGAGACGCCGATGATGGACTGACCCTGCATGTCGATTGTAATAGGGTATCCATAGGATGGATTCCCTAAAAATAAAAACACCAATTAACATAGAAAAATCAACTTTGTATGAAATAAAATTCAATAAGTATAGATGTCGAGGATGGAGTGGGGTCGACAACATATATAAGCCTTCAAGTCATTACTTAACTCTGCTGACAATGATATCAGAAATGCTTTTTCTATGTAGAGCTTTTCTGTGCATGTCAGACAACACATGGTAACATCATTAAAAAGAATATAGAGTTATGTAAACATTAAGAATCTTGCTTAGAGCTATCAAATGAATTACTTATCAATTTTCCAATTGTATATTGCTTAATTATTGAAGTAAAGTTCATTGTAAACTTTTCATCATATAGAACATAAATGTAATCTCCTTTGCATAAATTTTAAGCAGGCATCCAGAAGTAAACAGAATAACGATAACACTTCCATGAATTAAGCATTTTGATTCACCATTAAAAATTTCAGCAACTTTGATTTACTATATTTATTATAATATAACATAAAGAGTTATTTACAATACTAACGTCATTGTATTTGAATTCTTATGCTAACATTCATTCAAACAGGCAAGGGTTAAAATATTAAGTTATAAGGTTAAGTAAAAGTACTTAAATCAATATAATTTTATGCATATATAATATATACAATTATATAAAATAGTAATACAATTTATCCATTACTAAAAAATGTAATTCATATTTATATATCAAATGTAAATATATAGTGCATATAAAATTCCATAACAAATAAGTATCATTATAAAAATCAGTTAATGACACTATCCTTCAATATATGTGACCATATATGAACAACAGACTACTTACTACTTAGGCTATCATTTGTAATTTATTTTGAAATTTCAAACAATTGAAAAATTGAGGCAAATTTCAATTTGTGGTGCACAGTGTGCAGCTCAAACTTGCCATGCATATGAAAGCTATGATAAATGGCCTAGTTTGTAGTTTTGTAATTTAAAGTTCACGGAAATTGCTGATCAATTGTTTCCTTCGCCTACTAAGTAGAGGAGCACTGATCACTGAGCAATTCTAAATAATCAGAGCAAGAAAAAGTTTCATGTAATTATTTAATTAACTTGAATAGAATAGCACAAACAAATCCTCAAAGACTAAACAAGCAATGAAACAAAAATGTTCAGCAACATAAGACAAAGATAAAAACAATTTCAATGTCTATGGTCTACTTTCATTCATAAAATAAGTTTAACAATCAAACATGGCTTTAAAAAGTCATACATAAATCAGTGAAAGTATATTTTAATCTTTTTGAAAGCAGTTGTATAATTGTTATAAATAATTCAATATCAGTATTGACAGTTTGAAACATTATGCATAACAAACAAACCAAAGTGAAACAATAGTGAATACAATGATGAACAATTATCCCACACTAAAAAACACACATATTTCTGTGAGATCATACATTGGCTGCAATTTAGCCACATTAATGTTTGTATTATACAATTTATATGAATTCAATTGAATTCTTAAATTATTCAAATATGAAAATTATATATTTTATATTAGTATTCATTTAACTCTATTTTAGCTAGGTTATTATATCAATGATCTGTCAATCATTACAAATTTGGTTTATTTAAATACATAAAATTCAATATAAATCAACTAAATGTTTTTCAGCTATTTCAAGTCCTGTAAACTAAAATATAATTTTGAAAAACTTGATCTATGTTAAATATTGGCAACGAAATTTAAGACTTAATATTAAATATATAAAAACAACAAACGAATATACTTTTAATCAAGTTTTTATATTAAAATAAGGATTTTTTTTACAAAATAATTTCACTCTCTTAACAAAAACTTTGCTCCATTTTTTAAATAAATTTGACAATCTTGGCCATTCTGAACCACACACGTTTTTGTTTGTACATATGGGTTAACAATAGCACAAGTGAGGCAAGCTCTATGTTATTTGAATGTGGGTTACCTCACTTGTGCTATTGTTGATCCATTAATGCTATATGGATTGACAATATCACAAGTGAGGTAAGCTCTATATTATTTGAATGTGGGTTGCATCATTTGTGCTATTGTTGAGCCATATTTTCAACACATTTTTTGAAATTCTAGTACAAATCAAAGTTTGTTTTTAAGGTTTTATAAGATTAAAAATACTTCATATATAGATTCAAAATACATTTCTTGTGAAATATAAACAGTGATAAATTATGAATAAGATATTAGATTGGCAAATAATATTCAAATTTCTTTTTGGAAAAACACTAAAATAAACAAAAATTCAAACTAAATTAAATAATAAAGTATTTTAGGTAATTTTATATATAAATAAATTTTAGAACAATAAATAAGCTATAAAAACAAATTTATGTATTATATTGTGAGAACAACCAATTTAAATTCAAGAAAACGTAAATATTTTGGAATTGTATTAAGACCATGAATAATTATTTTGTGATACCAATGGCGGCATGACCCAAGCTTTTCTATCATATGTGAAATGTTTGGTAAACTGCAGCAGCTGCAAATGCACAAATTGCATGTTACAATATATTCTTTGCTGTTCAGAATTTGGTAATGCCAAAAATATTATATGACAACTTTTCGGAAAAAAGAAAAGCAATTCAAATTTTTTTTTTAAAGTAATAAACTATTCAAATTAAGATTAAAATTATTGTTCAATTATGGATAAGAATCCTTTTAATTATTGATTAATGTGTGCAAGCATTCCCATAAGGTTTCACAAGCTGATGAACAGTTGACAGAGCATTGTCATAATTTTTTATTTTTTGGTCTTGGATGTTGATCATTGCATTTGCTTGGCTCAACTTTTCCTTCAATTGCAAAATCTCTTTGTGCAACAGGTCATTTTTTTGCATCAAGACTTCAAGTTCAGTTTTCTTTTTATCTCGATTTATTTTTGCTTGAATAGCATTTTTCCTTTTTCTCTCCTGCTCTTCATCCTCCAATGGAGCTGAAATCTCGTATTTTTTAGCTTTCAAGGACTTCCTTCTTTTCTTTCCTGTTTTCGTCACATTTGAATCCTCTTCGTTTGTTTCTAGCTTCAAACAATCAACATTACTAGGTTCTTCATTTGTCTTCAGTTCAGCTCCAAGAGCATCATCTCCAAAATATGTAAATAAATCAAATATTTCTATTGTGCTTTCGGATGAACTGTTCTCAACAGATACATCCTTGTTATTTATTAAAGCAATGTAGTCATCTGGTGCTAAATTTTCCATTTTTACCAAACAAATTAACAAGAAAAAGTTTGCTTTTAGTGAATAAGCTTATATTTGGCACTAAAGTCACAATGAAATACAACAACAAACTGAGAGAAATTACGTGAGAGCCGTTCTCGTATAATTTCCTACTACACCGGATTAATCCCAAGTTAACGTGGAAGTACGGTATGAAATAGATTTTTAACAATTTTTCCAAATAACAGACAAAGTTATATTCCTTAACAGATGACGCAAAAAATAAATGGAGCTCTCAAAATAAAAATATTTTAGCCTATGCAATACATTTTACAATCATTATCATGTCATGGTTCATGAACCATGATAGTTGTAATTGGTAGCGTTTGATAGGCTTTTTTCCTCTGCAGAATTCTGCTACGTACATTTTAACGAAGTTTTCGTTTTTGGGGGGCTTAGGGGGGGTTGAACAAAGAAAACAAATGGTTTTAGCGGTAATTTCTGGTGTGGTAATTTTGACGTAGTTCTGCAGAATTCTGCAGGGAAAAAAGCCTATCGAACGCTACCAATGACTAATCATTTGATGAAAACCAAGTATTAATGATTGTATTTAAATTCGATTTATTCAAGAATTGTTTTGTTTTACAGTACATGATCTTTTATGGGTTGACAGAATGGATCCTACTCAAAGGCTCAGGTGGATCTGATGACCCGTGACGTATCCACTGATCTGTATATTGTTTACTGTTGGATGCGGATGTGTATTTGTTCAGTCATAACTACGAATACGTAGATCCACAGATGCATAACGCATCCGTGACTCGTTGACTGTGGTAAACATTTTTACAAGATGCTTATTTTTATGAGCATCATATTGCAAACCTTTTAGGTGAAATTGTAGAAACCACCCACTTTCTTCGTTCCAAAAATGGCCCGAAAATACATTTTTGGACCCATTTCTGGCCAGAATCGGTTCCCTTAAAGTATACTTCATCGGACAGATTTTCGGGTCAAAATCTAATCAAAATCGTACAAAAATGTACAATTATAATGCTTGTTTAGTTTAATAAATATATACAAAAGTAAATTATTATTATTACTATTTGTTTCTCTATCTATTTATTGATATAATTTAGTAATTTTTCAAGTGTTAATTTTAATATAATATTTCATTTTGCTGTGAAGGTGAATTGAACTCGGGATTCTTCGATCTTGATGCAGAGAGTCTATCAGTCGGGCCACAGGGATGTTGGGTTTAATGGGGAATTTAAAGTGTTTATGTTTGCATTTTCTTTTTATGGTTAACTTATTATGTTAATGTACGTTATATTGGTTACGGTCGGATGCAGATGCAGATGCGAAAATTTACATCCAAACCTGTAGACTTCTAGACTTTGCATCCGTGAATCTAGACTTTGCATCCTGTCTTGCATCCAGTTTTGCAACCATGAATCGTTTACTGTGGTAAAAGTTATATCAGGCTTGTACAAACAAATATTTCTTCAATTTTCTTGACACTCCCAAGAAATTTTTATAAATTTATTTCGTTCGAATACATGGTGAATGAAATAAATGTAGTTATTTACTGTTAAATAAGTTTTTAATACATAGGATAGTAGATTTTTATGAACTGTTATTTATAAGTAAATATATGTATCTGACAACGGCTAAGTCTTAGTTTAAACACATTGGTTACGGTCGGATCCAGATGCATATGCGTAAACTTGTATCCAAAGCTAGAAAAATCTAGTAATTGAATCCAAAGCTAGAAAAAACCTAAGAATAAATGTAGTTATTTACTGTTAAACACGTTTTTAATACATAAGACAGCACATTTTTTATGAAATGTTATTTATAAGTAAATATATGTATCTGACAGCGGCTGGATCCTAGTTTAAAAACAAACATCAGCAATAGCCTAGTTTAGGTACATATAAAAAAGTTCTGAAAGTACTGAACAATAAAGATACTATTACATAAAATAAGTGAAATATTAATATCTTTAATGTTCACTATTTTCAGTACTTTTTATATGTACCTAAGCTAGGCTTTTGCCGATTATTGTGTTTAAATTAGGATCTAGCCCTTGTCAGATACATATATTTTACTTTTAAATAACATTTCATAAAAATGTGCTGTCCTATGTATTAAAAACTCATTCAACAGTAAATAACTACTTCTATTTCATTCAAAATGTATTTCACGAAATAAATTTCTTGGGGTGTTAAGAAATTTGAAGAAATTTGGTTGTACAAAACGAATTTAATACGAAATACCGAGCTAGATTTTTCTAGTTTTGGATGGAATTACTAGATTTCCTCTAGCTGTGGATGCAGGTTTACGCATGTGCATCTGCATCCGACCGTAACCATTGTGAAAGTATTATAAAATTGAACTATACGCGTTTTTCTTACATTTTGATAAGTAATATATAAGTCTAAGTGGTAAGGTTATTTTATAATGATTTTTCAAAGAAGTATGTTTTAAAATCAGTCATCGTGCACATTACCCTAAATCTACTTATAGATAATATTTAATACAAATCTACTGTCTAATAAGTGTATTGAACAATTCATAATATATTGAAAACTTATTTAAGAATAAATAATTACATTTATTTCGTTCACCATCAATTTATGAAAATTTCATCGACTCTCATGAGTAAAACTGTAAACATCTGATAAATATTTCTACCACAGTCAACACTCCAGGTATTTGCATATGTGGCTCAACGTGTAGGTAAATCTTATTAGACGTATGCACATACGCATCCGACCGTAACCATTTTTCTACTGTAAAAATTGCTTTAGTCACCATTCAAATATCCGATGGAGTATTTTATCGTCAAAATTCGTGTGGTATCACCACAGTACTGGGCCTAAAGTAAGTAAAGTAGAAGAAGAAGAAGTACTGGGCCTGTGGTGTGCCATAAACAATTTCTTATGAAAATGCAACCCATTTGTTTCTTGAAAAATGTCAGTATGAAATATATACAAAATTATCAAGTTTTGTGTTTGCAGTCCGTATATAAATATTTTGCATTGAATAATAAATTATTGTTTTCAACTTCTAGTAGCCCTTTATTCAAAGAGTAAGTAAGCCAGGGCCCAAGCAATAACTTTAGTGCAGTGCGTCACACCGGGACATTTTTTTTCGTTCTCCGAAAGTTTACCTTCCTATAAATGTTCTCCAGGCAAATTTTTATCTGACAATTTCTCTTTAAAAACAAATAAATTTAATTGAATAATTGAATTATTTACTTTTTTTTTCAAAATGAAGGCTATTGTTAGTGTAAATAATTCATAGTTTTGCATGGAAGTGTACTAGTACTGATTTAAATGACTTTTATTAAAAATAATGAAATAAAAAACGTTCTCCAGGAGATTTTGAAAATGTTCTCCAAAAATTTTTGAAGACCCTCTTGACGCACTGTTGTGATGTCACGCCCAGATGCTGTCATATTTTAAAACAAGACGTATTCTAAATTTGCTCCTTATTTATTTAGTCTTCATAGTTTATTCTATTTATTCATAAATACTTTGTTTTATAAACAACTCATTCATAGTTTGAGATAATACGCGCTGCCGAACGATGATTTCCAAAATATGCCGTTATCGTACAATTGTTAAGTTTTACCATTTATACTTTGCACCTACGAGAGAGTTGGCTTAGGTAAGGTTAAGTTAGGTGAGGTTCTGTAGTTTTTCTAAAACTTTCAAAAGAAAGTTCTTTACGCCATGTCGTAAAAAAGAGTAGACTTCGTGAAGTTTCACCCAAAATTTTTCAAGAAATACATAGCCTCGGAGGTCAATGTATGTGTCAATTTTCTAAATTTTGGCTTTGGAAGTGGGGGACACTTTTGCCCTTTTTTCAGTTTTTATTGCAGAAATGGGCCACTTCGTGACAATTTTTGATATAAATAGTGAAAAATAAAAATGTCAAAAAAAACACTCATTTTTGACACCCTGCATAGTACGGTGCTAAAAACAAGGGTTTTGTCATTCAAGCTTTTTTTGCCCTATTTAACCCAAAAACTAGCCCAAATTGGCCAGCTAAATTTTACTTTAGATCAGTTAATCGAATCTATCAACTTTAACAAGAAATTGCCATTTATTTTGGGAGGTTTTTAATTCTTCAATGTTATTTGTGATTTAGGTTAGGTTAGGTAAGGTACTATTTCACAAAATAAGTGAAATGGTAATGTTTTTGACGCACGGTAGACTGAAATTGACTTACGGCTACAAAATCATCCACTTACAAACATTAAAGTAATTTTAAACACGTGGTTCATATTTAATTCCCTTTAAATTCTATTCAATTTGATTTTTAACAAAAAATAAATATATCCCATTTGAAAACAAAGTAAATGAGACTTCAAATAGCGTTTTCTTAAATGTCTTTTTCTGTTAGACCCTATTTCGTTACTTGAAACATTACATTAAAAAATATTTACCATCTTCTTTGTTAGAACGTTTTGATATAAGGCCCAACAAAAAATGCGCCAAATTAAACAAGTTTTTGGTTAATCTTTCTAACGCCAAGGCAAGTTTGCCTTTTTTCCAATAGTGTATTTTTAAGCAAAAATATCATTTATCAAAGTTGTAATATGATGAAATATGTCCATTAATCTACAAATTATTGAAATGCAATATTAAAGTAATTACAAAAAGATATATATTGCAAATCATACGTCTGGTTACTGTTAAATGTATAAAGGTTATGGCGTCACGCCCGGATGACTTCATATTTTAAAACAAGTTTGCTCCTCAAATAGTATTTTTTGGCCACCAAAACCATTTGAGGAGCAAAGTCAGGTTAGGTTTTGTTTGGTGGATCACGATAATACAAACATTTACTTAAATACTGGTTTATATAGCCTAAATCCTATTTGCAAGTGTGACGTCACAACTGAATAGGGTTTTATATTAAATAAGTTGTTGTACAATTTCGTTGGTATTGGTAAGTTTGCAAAACTTTACTTTTGATCCCTAAAAAAAGTACTGAAAGTACTGAACATAACATTACCGAAATATTAATGTTTGTCATGTTCAGTATTTTTTTTAGGGATCTGAATTAAAGTTTTGCTATTGAAATAATGGTGAAATAGAAATTTTTGCCGCTGATGCCTAAAACAACATTTAAGATTTCCCGCCAAGCAGTTTTTATGTAGTAAACCATTTCGAAATGTTGGAAAGTATTATAGAATTGAATTAAAAGAGTTTTTATTACATTTTGATAAATAATGTATGTCTAGGTCGTAAGGTTATTTTATAATTAATTTTTCAAAGACGTAGCTCTTAAAAACAGTTATCGCGCACATTTACTTATAAATAATATTTAATACAAACCTACTGTCTAACAAGTGTATTAAGCAATTCATGATACATTGAAAACTTATTTAACATTAAATAATTACATTTATTGCATTCCCCATAAGTTTATCAAAATTTATTCCTCTCTTGTATAACAACTCTACACGTCTGGATAACCTGATAGAAACTTCACCACCCTCTACATTATAAGTATGCGAAAACTTATGCATTTGCATATATATACGTAATTTTGTATCGACGTATGCGCATACGCATACGACCGTAACCATTGTTGATAAACATTTTTAAATGTATGTATACAGGTTTTATAAACTATTTAAGGTGATCCATTTGTTTTATTATTTCTATAGATTGTTAATAAAAACAAGTTAAATGTATATAGACAAATTTTATAAACTATTTATAAAAAAGTCAAAGTTTGGTATAGGCTATAGCAACCTCTGGCAACTTCTTAATTACTATTACAATGGTTTAATTATTATTTACCTTTAATTTTCATATATTTTTATTTTAGGTTAATATTACCAACACAGACCCTTTTTTCTATAGTGTTTAGCAAAAATAGCTTTTATGAAAACTTCAATATGATTTAATATGTTCATTAAGATACAAACTATTGAAATAGATGCAATATTAAAGTAATTACAAGAAAAAATATATAGGGCAAATCGTAGATCTGGTTGTGCATATGTTGAAACAAGAATTAGGCTAAATTTACTTCTTAAATAGTGTTTTTGGCCACCGAAAACCATTTAAGGAGAAAAGGCAAGTTAGGTTTTATTTGATGGTCCACGATAATTCTAAAATTTACTTGAAGGTGAAAGTTAAATTGAACGGACAAATTGTGATACAGCGTACGATAAATTGGGCTGGCAACATGAACCATTAGCATTATTTCAGAAGTATT
>JARUHE010313538.1:0-11869 GCA_031471125.1 Archaeomysis grebnitzkii | reverse complement strand
TATTTTCATATATATATTTATCTGTATATAACATTCATCACTTTAAAGTGATAAGCTTATTACTAAATCTTTCGACTTTTCAAATTAAATCACGAGTTGCTGCTTCACATTCATACAATAGTCTTCCATATAAAATACTATTTTAAAATTAAACAACAATGTTATGGCGACTTCAGTTTCTTCCTTCAAGAACTCATTAAGGTTTTTTAATTAATTCAAAACACTACATGGTTTTATATTGTACACAAAGTTATGGTTACAAGTTATATACATTTTTTAATTTAAAATTTAGAATTTAATCGCTTGTTTAGCACTAGACCTTGTAATAATTGAAGTTCTAGCTCGTATTTCTTCTGTTTTACAACAGCTTCATTGCTTCCTTCAGGCAATATCTTCATTCTTGGTATATAACCAAATGTTGACAACAGGTTTAAAATGTTGTTGAGTTTATCAAATTTCAGGTTAATGGTGGAATTAATTTCCAAAATAGTCAATAATGACAATAATGAATGATATATAATGATGGTAATGATCTTCATGATGAGAAGGATGAATGGTATATAATGATCGTAATGATCTTAATGATGACAATGATGACAATGACAATGATGATAATGATGGTAATGATCTTAATGATGACAATGATGAATGGTATATAATGATCGTAATGATCTTAATGATGACAATGACGAATGGTATATAATGATGGCAATGATCTTAATGATGACAATGATGAATGGTATATAATGATGGTAATGATCTTAATGATGACAAGGATGAATGGTATATAATGATGGTAATGATCTTAATGATGACAATGATGAATGGTATATAATGATCTTAATGATGACAATGATGAATGGTATATAATGATGGTTATGATCTTAATGATGACAATGATTAATGGTATATAATGATGGTAATGATCTTAACGATGACAATGCTGAATGGTATATAATGATGTTAATGATCTTAATGATGACAATGATAAATGGTATATAATGATGGTAATGATCTTAATGATGACAATGATGAATGGTATATAATGATGGTAATGATCTTAATGATGACAATGATGAATGGTATATAACGATAATGATGATTATAATTATGGTACAGATGTTACGAATGGTAATGGTGGTTAAAACCAATAGAAATATTAGTATGCGAATCCTGGGTTTACAAATTAGTAGAATGAGCTTTATAGAATTATATTCTAATTTTGTTTTTTTTATAAGGAACCGTAGATGAGGAGAATGTTATGCATTCATATGCGAAAATTAACTTTGGATAACGTTCATATATTTATCTTGATTGTATTATTAGAGCAGTATTTGCTTAGACTAAAATTTAGGGGTTCTAGCTCAAATTAAATTTTTCTTTCAGGTTTGTTATTATAGTTTCATAGTTATATTATAGGACGTGTGAATGAAATGAAGAAAACAATCGTTGTTGTTGTCTCGTTTTCGTTAATTTCAGAGCAATTTTTTTCAAAATAATTCTAATTATTGTTTTTTTTTAAGTTTTTGTTTCTAAAATGTATAGTTTTTATTGAACGTGTGAGCAAACAAAATCTGAATATATAGTTTGAATTTGTTTCGCTTTTGCTGTTGTTATCGTCGCCGTCGATTGGACATAGGTTTTTAATTAACTTTAGAACAATATTTGTTTAGAATAAAAATTCGAGCTTTTCATTCTAATTATTTTTAGTTAACGGGTTTGTAATATTTATAATATTTTATAGTTTCTGAGATAATTTAAAAAACTTTATTACACATTTTTTTAAATAATAGCTATTGTTAGAATTATTTTTGCAGGGTTAACTCAAAAGAAAGTTTGGCTTATAACTTTTGTATTTATTTTTTAATAAAAAATTTTTTAGTAAGAAATTAAGAACCTTAAATTCTCAATAACCTTTACTACAAATAAATTTTACTAAGTAATATATTTTCTAAGTGAACAATTTGTAGGAGTGTTTTTAAGTTTGAAAATATGTATTTTTTTAATTTTAGAGGAGTATTTAGTTAAAATAAAATGCAGAACTATATGATTTCAACAACTTTTCCTAAATAAACTTTTTACATAAATTTATATTTTTTAAATAACATGTGTTGTTAAGTTAGAAGTATGTTTTTAGTGTTAACCAAATGAGTATTGGGCTTATAATGTATTTTTTAATTTTTATTTTGAAAGGAAGGTTTATTTAGTGTAAAATATTTTTTTTCAATAGTTTTTATTATTAAACAAAACCTTCTGCACAAAATTTTATTTGTTGTCATAATAGCATTTTTAGGAGTTTTTAGGCTCTTTTTTCGTTGTTGACCACAACAAAAATTTATTTGATAACTTTTGTCTTTGATTTTATAGGAATGCTAACTTTAATTTTTTTTTCTAAGTAAACATTTGTTTAAAATAAAATAAAAATATGAAATGTTGGATTTTCAATTTATCAGAGAAACATCTAAAAGGATTACAATTTTAAAGAAAAACTGGGGGAAGGGAACATATATTAAGTGTTCAGTGAAAGTTGGTATGAATTAATAGTTTAACATGTCTTTAAAAATGAAAATGTATCAACCTATACTTTGATTTTACTCAACAATGCAAAACATAGAGCACACATATTCCTAAAAATAGTTATTATTTATAAAAACACTTCGGAAAACGTTTTGTTATTGAGATCTAAGAATTATATGTTTTAATCTATAAACTTTCTTTTAAAATTCAAAATTATCTAGAATAAGTAAATCAATCTCGCGTATTTGATAAAGAATGTTGATGAATAACAGTTATTCATTTCATTATAATTAGGCATTCCTTCAAAATGAAAATTCAATAATTTGCAAGCTAAGCTTTGATTTTAGTTAACATTGGAAAAAGAAAGATCAAATACTCCTAACAAACGGATAATGTTTTGAATAGTCTATACTTGTATAAAAGGATTATTTAGTGAAAGTTTGTGAGCATCAATAATTCAATAATTTACTCTAATAAAATATTCTTTTAAAATTAAAAAATAATAGCTATAAACTAATTTTGAATTTTGCTTAACCCTATAAAAACCTAATTGTAACAACTGCTATTATTTCAAAAACTTGAAATTTCAGAAAAAGTTGTTGGGAATGTATAGGTAGCTCTTCATTTTATTTTAAGTAGAAATTCTGTAAAATGAAAAATGAAAAGTTTACATTTCAATATTTAAAAAAACTATGTAGTAAATTTTCTTTTTAGTACAGTTTGTTCGTAATTAAATGTTTGTCATTGTTTTAAAATTAAAAATAAAAAAAATAAAAAAAATGTTTGTCATTGTTTTAAAATAAAATAAAAAAAAGCTATGCACCAAATTTTAAATTTGATTAACCATCGAGGAGCCATAATTGTAAATTTGAAACAAAAAAATTGTTTAGTAAACGTTTTTAAGAATTTTTTATTTTATTTTATTTTAAGTAAACATTATTGTAGAATAAAAATAGTTGATTTTTTAAATCTATGAAAAAATATCTAAACACTATTTTTCAAAAACTACAAATTTTATAACTCAAAACCTTATTTGCAGAACAATTAGAATTAAAAGCTCAACATTTTATTTTGAAAAACATTGTTCTAAAGGCAATGGCGACAAGAACATCAGTAACAGTAACACGGCTTCCAATCATTCTGTGCACACGTTCAATAAAAATAATAAAGTTCCATGTTATTGTTTTTTGTTAGACCTGTAAAAACATATTAGTAACAGCTATAATTTAAAAAAAATAAATTAGTGAAAAAGTTTGTTTATTAGAAGTTTTGTGGTTTGGCTTTAGTAAAATAAAAAAATATATTTTTCAATTTCATCAAAAATATATAAATTGTATAATAGAAAACCTTAAAAAATAATTTGAATGAAGAAATCTAAATTTTATTCTAAACAAACGTTTCTCTAAGGTCAATAACAAAGACCGATGACAACAACAACAACGATATAAATAAAAACTTTTCGATCAGTTTGCTCACCAGCTCGAAAAATATAAAAATTTATATTAAAAAAATCAAAAATGTTGTTGAGAATTAATAACACTTCATTGCATTCCAACTAAGTTTTACTGTAAAATCAACAACATAAAAGTTTCAAGCCAAATTTTGAATTTGGTTAACCCTGCAAAAAACTTACTTTCAACAACAGCTTTTAATCAAAATCAATCTCGCCTATCGCTGTATAGTAAAGGCTCTTGGTAATAAATATACTTCGATATAATTAAAAATTGATTTTTTAAGTTATAAACCAAACTTTGATTTTGGTCAACCCTGTAAAAATAAACTTAGACCAGTGGTCCAGTAGCTGTAAACATAAGCTTATGTTAATATTAAAATTGATAAGGGTAATAACAATGATAATGATAATATTAGAAGAAAAAGAATGTTGTAAGAAACTTCTATATCACCCATCAGTCAAATGTTGCTTGGGCTTCACTTTCTATTCTAAGTAAAAATTCTCTGTAAAATGTAAAAAGAGGTTGTTTTTATAAATACTGAAAATACTACCTTCAAAAGTTGTTTTTAAGAAAAAATACAAACTTTCTTAAGATTGTATTTCAATAAAGGTTGTTCAAACTTAATATCTCTTTATTTTATTTATTCTAAGCCAAACAATGCTATATAAAAAAACAAAAATGTTATAAGCCAATTATTTTAGTTTGAAAGTAAAAGTTTGAGTAAAATATTTTATATAGTAAAGTTATTGAGAATATGTATTTTATTTTAAGTAAACATTACATTGAAATAAAAAATAAAAAAGTAAACTTTTCAATTTAAAAAAACACATAAAAATCAATTAACAAAACACCATAAGCTGTAGAAATAGAAACTTTATTGAAAAACAATTATAACTAAAAGCCTTGAGATTATTTTTGTAAGCAAAGATGGCTCAAAAATCAATCTACAAAAAAGAAACTTAACCGGACGACAACGACAACAACGACAGCGATGACAACGGTAACGGCAAGACATTGACAATGATACAACTGCAAAAAGTACATATAGAGCTTTCGCTGACTTTACTCAACTGTTCAACATAAATTGAATAATACAAATAATCATACAATAAATATTAAAGTTATAAAAATAAAATTTATTTATTAAGAAAAATATAAAACAAATAAAATAATATAAGGTTTAATTTATCTCTTGTATAATCAATAAATATTTATTAGTAATGAACCAAAAAAAATGTTATTGACAAAGTGCAATGTTTAAGAAAAGGTATCTATAACTTTTATTCAATAAAAATAACTTTAAATAAAAAAACCTTTTAGATCAATTAAATTTCTTGTAAACTCAGTGAATTGATCAATCAAAGTTATAAACCAAGATGCTATAAAACATTACTTGCAGAAAAAAATATCCAAACGAAGTTATTATATAATTTTACGCAATGAAGAAAATTTTGAGACAAAATAAAACAAATAACATTCATTTTCACCTTTTAGATTCAGTGAAATGTTTCATTATAAATCTAAGTTACAATTTGAAAATAATTGTAACATCTGCAAATATTATTTATTTAAGCGACGTAACTAATCAGATAACTTTCATTAACTTTTATTCAATAAAATAGCTATAGAGTTAAAAACTAAAACTTTTGTATTTGCCTCCACCTAAGATGTAAGCTCGAGACAATGACGACAACGACACCGAACAGATAATAGGAACGTATTAGTGTTTTTAATAATCTATATGAAACTTCTTAGGCTTTTTCTAAATATATTTTATCTAAATGAAGTTAATTAAGGATGAAAGCATCAACCAAACAAATATGTTTGAGCAATATTTTTTTAGCAATTATATTTATGAACTACATTTAATAAATGTTTTGTTCACTCTGTATTTGAGTAATTGAAGTGTGGAATTAGCTCACCGCGGAGTTTTGATCCAAACTGAAGTGGGGTATCTTAGTTTTCCGTGACTGTACTTGCATTTTAGAAAATTCATTAAGTTTTAACAGTTTTTTTTATATTATACTCGATATTGTGAGTAATAAAATTAAGTTTTTTTTTTAAATTCTTTACCATTTAGCTGTTAAGAGTTTTTTGAAATGATAGAATTCAATTTAAATCATAAATGTGTATAATTGCTTATTAAAAACTAAATGAGTGTAGAATGAACTAAAGAAAATGTGAAGTGAAAATATCGCTGTTCAACTTATAGTGGAGATAATGCGAATAAGAAATAGGTAGATTATAACACATTGCTTCGTTTCGCGCGTGATTCACAATGAAGGAGGAAAGAAAAAGACGCACACTTATGAAGATGTGTGTATATGTGTGTGCGCTTTTGAGTGTGTTTTTACGCCTTAATTTAATTGGACAATTTTCATCCATACTCACTTTTAAAACGTCCTTTAAGCTAATTTTAATTATTTAACGGAACTTTTGATTGATTAAAATGAATTGTTCTATAAATAATTTGAATAACATTAATTAAAATAACATTGTGTATGGCATTTCACAAGCTCAGTTGCACAATTATTATTCAATTATTGACTAACTTATTTTTCTAATAAATAATCTCATTATGTGGTTAGTACTACATCCATTATCAAACTTTTTTTTCTTCTAGATTCAAGTATGAGGATTGATTGTTTCAATTAAATCAAACTGTTAATGATTTGATTTAAAATAAACGTGACAAATAAAATTATATTTTTTGTTATTTGCTATTTTGTCCAATTGGATATGGCACAGTGCACTGGACCTTTCACCACCCAAATGTCAACATCACATAATGTTACAACTCAGTCACTCATCCAAGTATTAACCACACGTTGTTTAACCTTGCTAATGAAAAATAAAGGTTTTTTAAAACATGGCCGTTGAAAATAATTGATTTCCAAGAATATTGATAATGGAAACAAGCTTTTATTTTCATAGAAAAATGTCAGTTTTTGAAAACTGATTTTTTGAAGTTAAAGAAAAATTGTAAATTGATATTTTAAGTTTTCTTGAAAGAATCCAAGATATTTTTGACACGAAATCAGAAAATAATCAGCACTAGCTGGTTACTTAAAGATACAGCATTTAATTTAAAAATTTAAAGGTATTTGTTTCAATAGACAAATATTTAAAACAATTATATTTAGAGAAAATATTCAATGTGTTTTTGTTTCTTCTTGGGAAGGTTTTTTCTTTATAAAATCATTTAATATTTATATTTTTATATAAAATGTATATATAATAACGAATAAACGTTTGTTTTACAATTTTGAATATGTTTAATTACAAAATATTGTCTTGTTTTTTATTTATAGGCTTACAAAAACAGACGATTTACATTGGATTCAACGGGAAATATCTTAAAAGACTGCATAAGACTGTCTATTTGGGTACAAACTTATACCATTGAGTGGTACATCTATACTTCTTTGATCTATGTTAACACCTTCAATCCAAAACGTACAGATGTTCCACTCAAGAACTTTTAATGGAGGAAATTAGAACTCGAGTTGCCAGAAACTTCCAGCAACAATGGTGCCAGTTACCTTAATATCATATATTTATCTACGTGATTTCAATGTAATTTATTTTCTTCTCGGAGATAACTTTTCTTTATTAAATCGTTTAATATTTATATTTTTAATGTAATTTTTTTCTATAAAACTTATATATAATCACGTATACACGTTTGATTTACAATATTGAATATATTCAATTACGTCTTTGATCTAGAATCTAGATTCTAGATTCTAGGGTAACACAAAAAAACGTCTAAAAAATATATTTAGGCGAAAACCATATTCGAGCAGATATTGACATTCTGCACTCATTTTTTTGTAATTATTAGTTTCATATTTAAGAATAATATTGATATAATAAGTTTATGAAAAAACAACAGAATTAATTATTTAAATTTGTTATCAGTGTAGACATATAAGCTGTGACAAAAAGAGAAGAGTTTCATTTTAGAAAATGCATAGCCCTGTAATGGCAGATAAGTATATCATTATAAAGAAAGTGTAAAACAAGTGAGAATAAGATCAAATTAAAAATTAGAGTAGAATGATGAGGTTTAAGTGATAAAATACAGTTATGTTTAATCTTATGCAAATATTCTATTTATTTATAACAAATAAATGATTATGTAAAAGTGTATAAGTATTTAATAAAAAAAGTCAACAATTATGTTTATAAGGAAAAAAGATTGATGTTAAATGTCGTTCAAATTGAATAGGTAATATTTGTTTTCGTGCATTGTTTTATTTGTGTTAAGTAAATTGTTCATAACTTTGCTGTAACCATTTGAAAATTAAATGATAAACTGCGTGAGACACTCCTTATTACCCTTGATTCAGTAATTAGAAAAGTAAACCTCGTCTGGCGCTCTAACAGTCTTTTTTAGTCCTCTTTTAGTTTTTGGATAGTAGAGAATCTACGGGGTCAATATTCACTTTTAATGATATCTCATCTTATTAAATCATTTTATACCATACTTATATTTTAAATTCTATTTTTTGTATAAAAATTATATATAATCACGTATAAAAGTTTGATTTACAATATTGAATATTATTTCATTACAAAATATTGTCTTGTTATTAATTTATAGCTTACTAAAACGGGCGATTTACATTGGCTTCTACGTGATGAAATTAAATTGATGACATTTATTGTTCAAGTGACTTGAAATCTTTTAATATTTCTATTTATTTAGTTGTTTTGTTGTTGGTAACCATGGCAATTAGTTTATATGCTGTTTACATCTCATTTGTAAGTCTCAGAAATGAACATAACCATTGTGATGCACTGGCGTGTATAATACACCCTTCAATATTAATTTATATTTTCATTCGAAGCTCTAAAACGAAGTGTGTTTAATAACAACTGCTTGTTTGGCAATTCTCAACAATATGCATTATTTTTTTCAATTTAATTGAAAACCTTTGATTCTAATCGAAAACTGACATTACCTCCACCATTTCTTTGTTAAAGTTTTTCCTGTGAGTTTATTTGAAGTAATACAACCGCGTTTGCTTAACAACATTGGTATGTACAAGCCTTCTAACCAATATGCACTAATTAGTTTTTAATTTAACTAAATGTTTTTTAATGAAAAAATCCGTGTTTTTAACTTCACAATTTTTCTTGGTTAAAGTTTCTTTTACCAAGATCGTTATGATTTTATTATCGAGTTTGTTATGAACTAACAGAACTGAGCTTTTGTGATCGCCCTGTCATAGTTATGTAGTCGCCGTAGGCTGCGTAGGCGCCGTATGGCGTGTACAACCTTGAATATTTGAAACTCTACATCAAAGTTTGTTTAATACAAATTGTCATTCTATAAAATAGGGGTAAAACTTACCAACATCAACGCGAGTGTACGACAACTTATGTAATATGAAAACCTTTTCAGTTATGACGTTATACCCGGCTGACGTCACACCCGGCTGACGTCATACTTTCAAATAGGATTTAGGCTACATAAACCAGTGTTTAAGTAAATTTTAGCATATATATTATATTCACTGTTTCTATTTAAGAATATTTAAATTACTTTTCACGGTCCCAACTGTTATAAGGACAAAAACTACAAGAGAGGGTCTATATTAGATCTTTACTTTACAAAATCTTTCTCACAACTGAATGTGTTATGAAGCAATTAAAAAGAACATACAAATTATAGTCAATGACCCTACATAAATTTGATCTAGTTTGCTGAAGCTTCTTTTAGGTCAATTGGTGACATAAACAGTTATGTAAATAGTAATACATTATAAATATAATAATATAATATTTCTAATGTATACTATATTATTATGAAACAAAATCATAATGAAATGCGTCTTCTATCATAGTATTTGCATGTGTGTCAAATACCTTTGCGTATGGCTTATTTTGATTTTTTGAGATAACAGTATATCAAAACAATTTTTCTCAATTTCCTTCCTATTTTTGGATAGATAATGTTCATTAAAATATTTTATGTTTGTTTCATTAAAATTGGTTGAGTATTTTCCGAGATATATTCGAAAAATCAATGTGTTAAATACTTTTGCTACCCACTGTATATATATATATATATATATATACATATATATATCGTTGCTTATTGATTTTTAATTATTTCACAAATAACTAATTAAATGATTTGAAGTTGTTTATAAAGCTATAATCTAGGGTAGGTAATTATCTATCCTGGTATGGAATAATTAAGGTCTTTATACTTGGTATTAATTTTTAATATATTTATTATATACTACGTACAAATTATAATTATAAGATGACTAGTACGTACACGCAAAAAAATTGCCACTATTCAAAATAATATGGCTCATATGCAAATAACAATGTTTTACCAACGAACTAATGAAGAGAGGTCAAAATTAAAGATAATATTCATATTAATTAATCATTAGAGTATTTTAAACCTCTCACATAAAAGTGTGAAAAATTTCGACAACACTTGCAATGTTCAATGAACGAACTTCAGCCTTTTATAGTACTATTAAGGCCAGCTATGAAATTTCTCTCCTTATAGCGAAATAAGGAAATAATCATTATTTCGGTGGGGATTTAATTAAATTAGCTATACCAATTCACGTCAAAACAGTACAGCTCAAGATTATAAAAGTGTCAAAGGCATGCCTATCAGTAATTATATATAGTTCTCAGCAGAATAGCTGAAATGAGCGCAGACGTTGAGGTGTAACTTATTCAAAACCTAAAACATTGGAAATTTTCAATACAGATGGGTGAATCAATAGTTAGAGGCAGTGAAGCTCTGTTTTTGGTGTATATAAGGTATATTGATAATTAATAGATTGTTGAGGAGTCATTGTTTTGTGAACCTATGGAAAGTTTCATTTTCAGAACTGATATATGCCGCAAGCTTAAGAAATATTTGGATGAACATTCGATTATAATGGACAACATCATATAATAGGCTGCATATTATCTTCTCTCTTCAAAAAAACTTGTGCAGAAACTTGTGCATGAAAATGCAGGTAATTTAAAATTGTTATTTTACACTGAGGAAAAGTGGTTGTCTTGGGGCAGTTCCTTGAAAAGAAAAATTCGTTGTTATTGTTGGCAATTATTTACATAATAAACCTGGAATTAGTTTCCTACTAAGTGTTGTTGGTACGATATATTTGATCTCTTTGGCAGACGTTTTTGAGAAATTTAATATGTTAAAATAAGAAACACCAGGAAGAAATGTGACACTGGTAGATTCAAAGGCCAAAATGTTTGGCTGCATCACCTTTTTCATAATTATGCCAGAAAAACGTCTAAGTATGATTAACTTCAGACTGAACAAACGTGAGATAGCTGATACTGCGGCTCTTATTATTTGAAAGCATTAGCATGTGCTTTAAGGTACATATATCCGATTTTATAATTGATTTTCCACCTTGGATCACTCAACCATTGCTATGAGAATTTTCGTGTAGCCATGCATAGCAATAACAATAATGAAAACTACAAAATTATTATATTGTTGAAATTTGTTTCATAATGGTTACGGTCGGATGCAGATGCAGATGCGAAAATTTGCATACAAACCTGAAGATTTCTAGACTTTGCATCCGTGAATCTAGACTTTGCATCCCGTCTGGCAACTCGTTATACAACCGTGAATTTACTGTGTGTTACGAACTTGATCAGTTCAGCAGAATGCTAAAAAGTATTTTTCTATTTTAAAGTGTATGTTTGCTTATGATTGTATTTAAGTTTTTATTTCATAAAAATCAAATATATTTTACATAATTACACAGTTATTTTGGGATAAAAAATCTATAAATAAACAATTAACCTTGGTATGAACCATAGAAATATATACTAGAAGGCGGATGTTCCATCCATCCAATGTAAAACGTTTGACCACAATAAATGTACCATCT
>JARUHE010313527.1:0-11869 GCA_031471125.1 Archaeomysis grebnitzkii | reverse complement strand
CTATTTTTAAATGAATTTCTTTGTTAAATCAGCATAAAAAAGACCATGTACTCAGGTGTAAATTTGACTTACACCTGAATAGGTCAAATGTACCCCAATAACTTTTTTCCTCTATGAAATTACACATGAAGGCCGAAATGTTGGTATATATATGTATACATATACAAATATATATATATATTATTATATACATACCGAGAAAAGCAGAACAAGGGATATTGGAAACATATTTGTTTTACTTACATTTTAATTTTTTCCGATCATGTTCAATGATTATTTTTAAATTTGTTAAAATACGAAGATATAATTAGTCAAAAAGATTATATTAAATAAATGCAAAGAAACATGCAAACTTAAAAACGAACATATATATTTGAGAAGAATAGTTGATACGATTTACAGAAAAATGCAAATTGTTAAAATGTTAAAAATTGCTAAATCTACTGAAACTCCATCATTTATATTTGGTTTATATTTTATGCGCACGGATTCCAAAGTTCTTAATTCCTGAATATTGTTAAATATAGTTATAACTGAAAAATTGATTAATTTAAGAGGGTGATTACTAGTTCAATGATGTTTAAAGATAGCAATTAGTGTATCAAGAAAGGTAATTTTACTGTTATTTTCAATTTCGATGGTGAATTTAATGTTGTTATATTGAGTATTAAGATATTTTCGAAATTTTGGAGCATGACCTGAGTGACTCAACAGCACATACGTATCATCAACATATCTTTTGTAATAAATTGACTTAAATTTGGTTGACATATGGTTAACCAAATATCTTCAAATTTATCTATCTATCATTATTCAAAACCTTACAGAAACTGTATTTTATTTTCAGGTTTTGGACAATACATTACCAATGATGAATGAAAGGTAATTTTGTATTTTTCCTTAAAAAAATTAAAATTTTAAATAATGAAGCAACAATAAAATCAAAAACTAGCGTTGCCTCGAGCGCCACCCAAGCCATCATAAGCAATGTTTCCAGCAAGAAGGGAGAATGGGTGTGAGAGTGAACTATTTAATGTAAACCATGCTGATCAAAATCACAAATTTGCTTTCAATTATTCAAACTTTTTCAATAATCTTAACTCTTAAATATTTATGTTATTTATTAACTTTAAGGACCAGCTTCTATAACTTACTTCTGGTTGGTGATGTGGGTATTGTTTTTTTGGGCGGCTGGTTATTTGTGGACTATAATATTGATTTTTTTTCACAAAATGATTTTACAGACAAGTTTGCTTAAATAAAAATAAAAACATAACATTAAACATGTAACCGATCATTTTCCTTGAAAATATAGAGAAATAACTGTATGAAACAAATATAACAACTGGAGATCTATGGTGGAACGCCTTAAGGACTAGCTTGTTTTCCAAAAAACTATGTTTCCTCAAAAAATACAAACTTCAAGAGTCTATGAACACGGCCAGTTTCTCGCCAAATTACTTAGTTTTAAGGTGGAGTGCTTAAGAACACTCTTCAAAAATATCTTTGATAACAATTTTTTGGAAGATTAGGAACTCTGCTATTTTATCTTTAAGTTCATGCTTAAAAAATATTTTATTGAAATGTTTAGAGTAATATTTATTCGAAACAAGTTAAAGAACAGTAATAACATAAATATCCAGAGGAGAATTGTATTTTCCATCAGAACATACCAAATATAGACTGGTATTTAACTAGCACACAAGCTTACAAATTGTTTCAATTATACAAATACAGTTTTCAATGCGTAGCATTTATTAGTACTTTTTTAGAGCGTTATTTCGTGCTTAAGCATACTTAATCACAAAATAACGTTGATGCCGAATCTCCAATGTAGACTCCATTGGATGAACAATTTTTCCCGTGCAACAAAGAATTAAAACCTATTTACTGAGCGGGAAATGTTAGCACGAAACAATTATCATTAGCAAGAGCTAGCATGTAAAAAAGGAAGATTCCTTCTACATTTTTTAATGTAAGATGGTTTAGGTGAGAAACATTATTTAAATTTCATTACTTCGTGTAAGTTTTTTATTTCATATATATTGCTAACATACAAATTAAACTTGGTTAAAGAGTGAAAGAGTATACAGTAAATTCTGAGCAGGGTATAGTTTTTCGGTCTGAAATATAAAAAAAATGCACTTTAAAAATTGGCCTAATTACTATTTTAAACATGGCAATCAGTTCCAGCAACATGTAATAAGGGTTTTGGGATCTTGTTTACATCTATCAACACATTTTGTTATAACTATGTTCTATAGATGTTAAGTTTGTTGAGATAATAGTCCATGGGCTGTATAGAGAGCGGTGCTCTCCCATATACCTTAGACATATCTAAAACTTTAATAAATTGACTAAACCTTCGGAAAAACCGTGTTACTCATTCGAAATCATGTTGCCAGCCCCCATTACAGGGCAATTTAGTAAATATTATTGTCATTATTATTGTTATTAGTGGTATTCTGTAAGTATGTTTAAATTCTAATACGTTGCTATATTTGTGTATACGAATTTATAAAAGATAAGCAACAATTAAATGATATTAATGTAAAGTAAAACTAGATTAAATTGTTTTATTTATTATGGCTCTATACCTTAGATCTTTTTCAACTATCAATCATACTTTTTAAATAAAAAGTATAATAAAAGCAATTTTAACCATAACATAAATTTATAATTAATATTCTTATTATTGCTATAAGTATTAACAGTATCATTATAATAATCAATATTACTAATATTATTGTTATTAATGTTTTTATTATTGTTAATACTATTACTAATATTATCATTATTACACTTTTAAAGTTGAAATATTCAAACCAAGATAACTTATTATTCTAATGTAGATAACATTAAGTAAATTTAATTTCTAACATAAAGATGTGTTCTATCTAAATAACAGTTTGATTTAAAGGTTTATACATTTTATTGATTTCTTCAAATAGTATACATAACTGTTAAAAAACGACCATTTACGAATGAGACCCTCACACTTCAAAAACATGTATCAATTCAACAGTACAAAACCAAAGGAAATAAAAGCTAAGCAATAAACGTAATAGATGAAAACTATCAAACGAGTGCATCCCTGAAACCAAACTTAAAATAAACACCCGATGGTGGCGTAGCAGAAGGTTTGACAAAGCAGTGAGTTATGTTGCTTCGATTAAAGAGTGAGTTATGTAGATTATCTATTTACATTTCATGTACTAAAAACTATGTTTAGTAATAATTTAAGTATAATCTTATCATGAGTTTGTATACTCATGACACTAAAATCTCCAAAAAACTTGCCATGCTGTATCATTAATAATTTACAATTGAGACTATCACACTGTTCTTACTAAATTGTGTTTCAATTTGTGATTATTAGTAACGCAATCATAGTAGGGTGGTTAATAATAAAGATTATTAGTTTGTTAGATTAGTATTTATCTACAGGTTATATTAACATTTAGGAATATGACATTCATGAAGATTAGGAACAATACAATATGGAACCTATACTTTTATCTTGTCGAAAAATTGTATTCTAGTGTTTAACAGTCTTAAGTGTGATGTAAATGCTTCTCATGCATCGTTTTGAACTTCTCTCTCACAAAACCACCGAAATGTGCCCTAGAAGGCCGTTTTTCAAAAAGCCATGGAAAAATGCCCAAAATAACCGTTTATCAATTTATTTCTTACAAAACAGTCAAAAAGTGCTCAAAATTAACGTTTCAGCTTGTTTCTTACAAAACCACCAAAGATTGTCCAAAATTATCGTTTTTCAACTTGTTTCTTACAAAACAATCGAAAAGTGCCCAAACTCAACGTATTCAGCTTGTTTCTCACAGAACCACCGACAAATATCCAAAATGATCATTTTTTCAACTTGTTTCTTACAAAAAGTCGAAAAATATCCACACTCAACGTTTTCAGCTTGTTTCTCACCAAATCATCGAAAAGTGCCCAAAATGACCGTTTATCAACTTGTTTCTTACAAAACAATCGAAAAGTGCCCAAACTCAATGTTTTCAACTTAAGTCTCACAAAACTACCAAAAAGTGCCCAAAATGATTGGTTGTCAACTTGTTTCCTATAAAACCATTGAAAAAATGCCTAAAACGATCGTTTTTCAAGTTGTTTCTTACAAAACAATTGAAAAGTGCCCAAACTCAACATTTCAGCTTTTTTCTCACAACACCCCCACAAATGCCCAAAATAACCGTTTTCAACTTGTATTTCTCAAAACCCTGAGAAGTGACCAAAATCACCTTTCATTATTCTCATTGGCATAATAAAAAATAAAACATTTTACCTTTTAGCTCTTGTGTTGACAGATTCTGTTGTAACAATGATATATACAGTATACAGTATGTAGTTTGTATTATCTTTCATCCAGATGTAATTTCCCCATTCAAGACAAAGTTCTCAAATGAAAAAACCCGACATAATGATTATTTAACTTATTTTTTAGAGAAAACTGCTCTTATTGCAAGTGAACACTCCGTATGGGTGAATAATTGGTGTGTGAAGTATGCATGATAATCATATGTAATAGCTAGCCATGGAAAGTTGTCTTTTTCAAGTTTAAAATTCTATCTATAAAATAACATGTTAGCTTAAATACTATTTTCTCATTAGATATCCAATAGAAAATTTCCTAGCAATACTTTAGTATCACTTTGTCTGCTTTATAAAGTCTATCGTTGTATGAAAATAGACCATAAACAATAATGAAAACACAGGAGAAGAATATGTATGTGGCAGAAATGAGAATGTTGAGATGGATGTGTGGTGTAGCAAGAAATAATATAATAATGAATTAATACGTGAGGGGCACAGTGAAAGTTAAAAAGATAAGTAAGAAGATGCAAGAAAGGAGATTAAACTGATGTGGCCATGTAATGAGAAGAGATGAAGAATATGCAGCCAGAAAATTAGTATACATGGAAGTGGAGGGTCATAGAAAAATAGGAATGCCTATAAACTTATATGGAAAGATAAGTTAAGAGAATATCTGTTAGAAAAGAGACATGGCAAGATAGAAGAGACTAGTGAGAAACAGTGACCCCATCAAAACATGTGGCTACACTGAGAAAGAAGAGTTGTATTTTACAAGTTTATGCCTCCTTGAGATCACTAACACTTTGATAATACATATCTCGATTAATCTTTATTTATTAGAATTGTTTTCTATTGCTCCGCTGTTTTTTCAGTTTTATTGTTTTGAAGGAACATGTTATATATTGTTTAATATTTATTTGTTTTGGTTCTCAAAGTTTATTTTTCTTAATTTAAAATTTATCTGGTTTTGTTTTGCACATTGAACAACCACATTTGAAACAATTAAATTGATCCTAATATAAATTGATTTTATGATGTTTGGAAAAATCAGTGTTCCGCATAAGTTTTTTTATCTTAGTAAACATTTTCTATACAAATTAACGTGAGGAAAATAATATTGTACGTTTATTTGATATTTACTGTCTTTCCTATGCTAACAACAGCAATATTGATCAATATGAATCTTTTATGTTTGCTTTAATTTTACTTATAATTGTTAATCATTCATAAGAGAGTATATGATAACCTCGTCTGTTTTCGTTATAAGTATTTTATTGATTTTAGTAAGCATTAACAGTATTTGTTTATTATGTTTCTATAGCAACGAGCTTTTTCACACGAGAACAATTTCTTGAGAAACTAATGTGTTGTAATGATTAACACGGAACTAATTATTCAGCTAAGAAATAAACAAATGGTTAAGGTATGGGAGATTCCAAAATCATATTTCCACATAGGAAATAAATTTTTCCTAAAGATTTTGATGTGCTTTCAACGAAAGTTAAATCCGGCGGACATGAAGTTTTAAGTCCCTAAAAGAAGTTTAAAGTTTCATATTTCACCATTGAACGTAATAAACACATCTTATCTTACTAAAGCAGAACTAAACTAGCCTGAAATATAACTTTTCGGGCATTAATGGGAAGGAAATTTTTAAACTGCTGCCCTCAGCCATCCAGAGTTCGCTCTTCAAACCACATGAATAATGAAGTCTCATCCAACTGTACCATCCCCAGTACAGTTGGATAAAGCTTCATTGTTCATGTGGTTTGAAGAGCGAACCCTGGACGGCTGAAGGCAGCAGTTTAAAAATTCCTTCACATTAATGCCTGCAAAGTTATAAACTAATGCTCACCAGAGAGTGATTTATCATTTGACCTGACCTAACCTAACCTAACGTTAAAATATTTAAATATAAATTTAATAATTTGAAAAATATGATAAAACAGCTAATCATAACAATTAGTGTAAGGACGAACCAAACAATTCAACATGTAATTATTAAAGTATCTAATTATTCAAATATTTAAACATACTCCTAACTATTAATCTAAATGCAATAATTCGAAAAATATAAACCTAATGTAGTCTAATATCGAATCATAAAACTAATGCAATAGTAATGGCGGGGAGGCGTGAAGCATGCAACAACAGTTTCGTTTTTTCAATTTTCTAGGCAACCCATAAATTTCCGCACTAAGTTTATTTAACATTGCTTGTCAAGGATTTAAAAACAAACAGTTTGGTTATAATTTTATTAGTGTATGCAATTTTTGGAATTTCTCCTACCTTTACCAAATCAATTTTCTATAAAACACTATCTATTATGTTTGTGCAATGTGCATATCTTTTAAGAAATACAACAATTTTTTAAGCAAATGTTTAATAATTCTTCTAAGTGTATGGTTATTTTAGAGAGAGTGAGAAACATATAATGATAACAATATGTTTGCATGTTGTCAGTCTAAAGCAGTGTTTCTCAACAGATGGTTCCCGGAACCACTAGGTTCCTGGCCTGAAGACGTCTTAATTATAATCACAAGGTATACAAATGTTTTAAATTATGTAAATGTGTTACTAAAATCGCATACTATGCAAACATGTGCATAAATCTTTACAATAAAACTTTTTTAAGGTATATAAGATTTAATTATAAAAAGAAGCATTGGGATCCCGTTTTCTTTGATACCATGGTGGCGTTTTTCGAAACTATGACATCCATTAGAAATCAAAAGCTGTAGAAATGGAAAGTATTTTGACACTTATTGATAAATAGAGAGTTATTGTAAGTATATTTCACTGAAATTACTACAGCTAATTATTAAAATACCATTTATGATAAAATATTTCAAATACGTGTTATGGGTGTACTAAAAAGTAAATAATTTGGTGATTTTGTGTATGACCATTTTATGTTAAAATTCATTTGACAGAACATTTTCTTAATCGGTAACAGCAAAATTTTTAATGGGATATTGTGTTTGACCAGTGATTAACTTATTACTTTTGCAGTCGATAAGATAGCGATTAAAACTTAGTATTTTTAATCGCTCGGTAACTTCATTTAATACTCATAAAGTGATATATGTCGAGATTTGTATTTAAAATGAACGATGTCACTTGATTTAAAATTTAAAAATAAAAGTAGAAGCAGACTTGATGTTGAACATGATATGCAAATAGCATTGTCAAAAGTTCAACCGAGTTTTGAAGCTCTAATTTACAACAAAAAGCAACAATCTTCTCACTAATAGTAGCTAATATTAACTAGTGGCATTGCTAAATTATTATTTAATTTATAAAAAAAAATGTCAAGTTTGAACTGTTATTTGATTTCAATTTGAAATGTTTATTTAAAATATTAATTATGTATTTTTTCTGTTATTCTGACAATGTACACATTTCTTACGTGTGTAGTTATTGAAAAATATGTATTTATTTCATAAAGAGTTTATTTTATGTTGCCTTCCAAAAACGTTATACGTATATAGGCAGCTAACCCATAAGCTAATATTTTAGAATAGTGACTCCTGGTGGTCCTCGAAAATATTAAGTTTGTATATTGTGGTTCCCTCAGAAGACGGGGTTCAGAAACACTGGTCTAAATTATACTTCATCAGCCTTATTTGTATCCATATTTTGAAAAGTATTTAAGAATAATATATTCTTATGAAATTAGCAACGTAATGAACACATTAAAATTACTAGTTCTAAACACACATTACTGACATAATATATATAATAACATTAGTAATTACATTATTATTGCTATTACTATTATTATTATCATTATTATTGTATTATTAACATTATAACCTTTTTATGTTAATGGCTTCATTACATTAGTTATTACAAAAAATGATATTTAAACAAAGCCATATAAAAATATAGGAAGGTAATTTAAAAATTTAGTAGGTAGTATATTTCCGTTGCTATAAATATGATGCCTGCGCGCTTAGTTTTTTGTAAACTGTTCGAACTTTATTTTTCTTATTTAATTATTTCATAATAAAATTTACTGTATAGCCCATCGCCTAGTGGTTTAATTACTTGTATTAAAATATACTCTTAACCTGTTAGTTACTTTTTAACAGTACACGAAAAAAGGCGTATACCGAAAAACAATAAAAATTCTCTAACAAAATTCGAATTAGCTTGAGAAACATACGCTATAATTAGAAATACTACAAATAAAAGTTATAGGGTATGCGTTTTTACGTGTAATGAAAGCTATAACAAACAAATCGGCTGATAAATAAATAAAATTTACGCAATTTTGTCTCGCAAAACTACTACTCAAAAATGATAGGAGGCGGGAGGTAAATTGTCCTGTAAGGGCGGCTTGCAACCTGATGTTGAATGAGCAATAAAACTTTTTTGAAGGTTTAAACAATTTATGAAAATTTGTGATAGGTCTAAGGTAAATGGCAGGGGGAAGTTAAACCCTATGTAGCCCATGGACTATAATATGAACTTTGTTATTTCGTAAAAATAGCCAGGGGTGTAGTGGATGTGATGAGTGTTAGTCAGCCGCATTTTTGAATGGACAACACCCATAAAATCCCTAAACTCTCACCTGTGGCTCCAAATAGCTGTTAATCTAGCAGAGCGACAGCATCCCGGACAACCATCACGGCTGATGGGCTAAACCAGGTGAGGGGCATTATGTTCAGAGCATAATGTAGAGTCCTGCCAACTTTTCTAGACGAAGACTGGAGAAGCATATCTCGCAGAGGAGTCTTGTCCGACCAATGGGAGATGTGGTTTGACAGCAAAGTGTGTGACACACTTAGGGCGAACCAGGCACGTAGATGGCAATCAGCCAGTCACCGCAGAAAAGACATAGGGAACCTTACTGCGTATTATCCCTAGTAAAAACCATGAAGCAAAACATAAGAAGAAAAAACGAAAACAGCGTCAAGGAGAGTCTCTTCTCAAAAGAATGGAGGACTGTCCCGCTCGGTCAGATGGACCGTGAGCAGCAGGCGGTCTCTGTCCGTTATCAAGCGACTGACTGCAGGGAAAAAATTAAAATTAAATCAAAACGGTACTGTAGAGTGTAAGAATTTTAGAACTATAAGTATAATGAATCACATAACGAAGATAATATTAAGAATTATAACTGGGAGAATTAGAGGAAAAATAAGAGAACAGATACCCCAAGAACAATATGGTTTCATGGAGGGAAGAGGAACATCTAATGGTATTTTTGTATTGAGAATGTTAATGGAAAAACTAATAGAGAAGCAGAAGAATGTACACATGTACTTCATAGACTACGAAAATGCATTTGACAGGGTAAATCACACAGAACTTATGAGTATGCTAGGTAATTTAGATATAGATGGGAAGAACATCAGGATGATTAGGAATTTATATTGGAACCAGCAGGCTGTTGTTAAGATCGGAGAAGATACTACTAAGCGAATAAAGATTAAGAGAGGAGTTAGACAGGGGTGTGTGATGTCGCCAGATTTATTCAATCTATATAGCGAAATGATGTTGAGAGAACTGCGACAGTATAATGGAGTGAGAATGGGGTGGTCACAGTGGGAATAATCTTAGATATGCAGACGACACCGTTCTGTTGGCGGAGTCTGATGAGGATTTACAAAGATTGATGGACGTCACTGTTAGAAAGAGTAAGAAATATGGAATGAAAATTAACATCAAGAAAACAAAAACAATGGTTGCTTCAAGAAAGATAAGCCGCAAATACAATTAGTAGTTGAGGGAGAGACAATAGAACAGGTCCATTCTTTTAAATATTTGAGAAGTTTGATCACGGAGGATGTTCGATGCGAGGAGGAGATAAGGGGGAGAATAGCGGCGGCAAAGGGTGCATTTGTGAAGATGAAGTCCTACTTAACAAATAGAAAACTGTCCATTAAATGTAAAAGAAAGGCAGCCAAAACGTTTATTTGGTTTATTACTGGACCATCAGTAAGAAATCTCAGAGAAAAATAGAAGCAATGGAAATGTGGATTTGGCGCAGGATGCTGAAGATATCGTGGACAGAAAGAAGAACTAATGAAGAAGTGCTCCAACAGATGAACACTGGGCGAGAGATCATGTCTGTAATCAGGAGTAGAAAAATGTCATTCCTTGGTCATCTGATGAGAAGGGATCAATTGGAGAATATGGTAGTATCTGGATATGTGGAGGGAAGAGAAGAAAGAGGCAGACACAGAGAAAAATATATGGACGGAATTGCGAGGTTAGCAGCCAGAAACATAACACCCGCTTCATAACACCAGAGACAAGGAAGGGTGGCGAGCCATGGTGGCTGAAGTCTGAAAGGATATGGCACGTTGGTAAGGTAAGTTTTCATATTTATGATGAAATAATTTTTGTAATTAAAATAAAATAAATTTTATTCAAAAATTAAAATGGCAGTTTCTTATTGAAATTCTTTCAGCAAAGTAAATAAGTTTCCTTATTCTATATCCTTGCTGTCTTGTTGTTATAATGTCACTTTTGGAAAGGCAAAGCTATACCTTGTTGACATTATTAATAGAGAATGAATACAACTACCATCCTAGCAATTATAAATGCTAAGAAACTCCAGTAGTTAAAGATTTCCTCCAAGTTTTCCGTTAAATTATAAACCGCACTTAGACCTTCATTAATTGAATTTGTTTTCCCTCCATAGGTGACAATTCACGAGGATTATGCCTGCATGTTGAACCAAACCAACATTGGACAAAACAACAACAAGTTCTATATAATCCAGGCTGGAAAAGACGGAAAAAATTATTTATGCTTCACAAAATGGGGAAGAGTTGTAAGTATGCACAATTTAACCACTGACAACTGTAAGGTTTTTTCGTTCCCCTATGTTATATAAAAATGTTTTACAACAAAGATTTTTTATTTAGTGTTTAAATAACGAAATGGACCCTAATCGAAACATGGCGAATATACATTTAAGCAGAAGCTAATTCCAGACTTGTGTATTTTTAATTTTAAAGAAAAATGTTTTGTTTTTGTTCAAAATCAAAATTAATGGAATAGAATTAAAATGATTTTCTACACGAACCATGTGTTTCAAATTATTTAAATGTTTGGAAGTTGATTATTTTTTGAGCGGAAAATTAATTTTATGACTACAGTGTGTCAAGAACTTCTATCAGGTCAAAACATACCTCCTTATATAAGTTTGAAGAATGTCTTATTATCAGGTGTTGCAATTTCGTTACTTGCACATTAAATTGACATTCATTTTAATCATCTTTCTGATAAAGCATTATTAAATAAAAAACTGAATGTTAAAAAGTATATATACATAAATAAAAAGCTATTACTTGAAGTAAACAATAAAGTGGACAGATAATTGATCATACAAATGGTTTGTTATGTATTTATTAATGTAAGGGGGAATTGAGGAAAAGCGAGGAATTCCTTCCGCCTCAAATCTAGATTATGGTGTTTCAAGGTATATCAGACGAAGGGTGGGGTTTTCTCTTTATTTAACAGTAAGTTCCAGGGCACTTCACATTAATTCCTAAGTCTTAAAATAAGTAATCTCACTTGA
>JARUHE010313516.1:0-11870 GCA_031471125.1 Archaeomysis grebnitzkii | reverse complement strand
ACGAAAAAAGTGCGTGTTTCGTACACTTTTTGGGCCAAAATGTTTGCAGGGTTATTATGTATCCTTTGTTTCGAAAAATAATTAGTTCTATTCAATACGATATATTACTAATTGTATAATTTTGCAATAGCTAATGATGAGGAAATAAGTTATTGTAAACTTATTATTACTTCAAGTATTTAATTTAAACTGTTCAATCAAGTTTATAATTGAACAGAAATGCTTAATTATATTTTACAACAACCAAAAAAATAATTTTGAAATACTTTTTAGGTATTGATTGAGTGATTGCTCTTCCATGTATCTTCGTCACTACTTCTCAAAAGCAAGAGATATACAAAAATTACAATTGCTTGAGAAAACTTCCAATGTAGTTTGAATGGCAATGTAACTTGAACACGAGCGTTTTTTATCCATTATAAACGTCTTTTATATATATAGTTTGTCTTCAAAGTTTGTTTCAATTTGAGCAGTTTTATAAACAGCCACTGATTGCAATTAAGCTTAGATAATTATGCAAAATTTGTTTAACAATTTTTTTATTATGGGTGAAAATTTTTTACACTAAATTTTTTTAACATGTTTTTAAATTTACAGCCATCTTTCAAATATTGTTGGATTATCTATAAACTTGCGTGCATTGATATATATAATTAGACCGGTCTGTTACTAAATATTTGTAAAAAATTAACTTGTAGTTTACGCAACCTCTCGCTAGGTGGCACCATCTTTAATGGGAACGAAAAGTTAAAAAATTATGCATTTAGGCCTACATGGAAATGCTATAAGATATGCCTAGCTTGTTTTTTTTTAATTTTTTAATGAAATATTCTTGTTGCTTTTAATTTTGAGCATTAGGCGACATCAGACTTAATAAGCCATAAGTAAATAATTCTATCAATCTAACTTTGAACAAATTAAAATGTTAAATCACGTTCCAGCATTTAAATCCTTTGAAACTTTTTTTTACGATATGTATAAAATGTAAATCCAGTCTTTGTACATGGTTTTCTGCGGTGAGCTATCTGTTACATGCCCATTAATCATACAATATTTTCATGTTAATGTTTTAAACTTGTCTTGTAGAGCTTGTGCAACAATCGCTGGTTAAATTGGCATTCAGACTCTAGGAAAGCAATATTAATTTGATTTATATGAAGTACCTGTATCTCCATCTTTAGCCTTATCGGGAATATCATCTCCTCTTGGTGGATAATGGAGCAGACGATATGTTGACAGATGATGCGGGTGAAACAGAGGCACAAGAAATTCGCTGTCCACTCCACTTCCTTCGGCCATCAAGCGAACTATTTCGAGAGCTGCTTCTGCCAAGATCTCAAAATAGTGTTCCATGTCTTTCTGAAAATTTCGATTGACCTTTAATTATTACATTTTCACAATTATTGTCACTGATCCTACATTAAATTGGTTATAATATTGTTTTAGCTCTTAGCCAGTTATTGTCACATTCTCTTGAAGTATGTTTGGCTTGCTTTAAGCTCAAATGATTCAGAACAACTAATTTTATTATTTAAGATTTATTTTTTTCTACATATGTAGACTCGTCTACAAATGTTTACTTACTAGTCGCCCCCAGTTTCCCCTCTCAGGATGGAACAAATTAAGCTCAGATACTCAGACACTCTAATTGAGTATCTCCAGGTGAATGAATAGAGTGGCAAACACTAGGACAGGAAAGGATTAGATGTTCTGTAGTCGGCAGAATGATAAGATTGTGATGTCCAGTCATGTTGAGATACAAGCATGTGCTTATGTGGTTGCGATTATGTTTGTGAAACCTAATTTGTTGAGGTGGATAAGTTTTGGAAATAGTATTTGGCTTGAATCATTTTTTCTCTGGGCAGGGAAGGCACATTGTTTAGAAATGACATGAATGATCTGGGTGTACGGTTATGGGAATAAATTGCGTTACCTTAATGTTCAAGAAAGTTTTTATTGAAAGTACTTTTGTTTCTGTCTGTATATGTGAATAAAGGAATTTCTTGTGTGTTTCCAGGGGCAATAAATAGTACCGATATTTCAGGATATAATTTGACTTCTTAAATTTAAGCTGTTACCTTGAATTTTTTGGATTGTTCTAAGTTGGATACATCTTCAGGCCATTGATTGTCTTCAAAAAACATTCTACCCTCATGATTAGGAGAACCTCTTGATTCTTTTTTTGGTGGCCCCATTTCAAATCCTATAAAATTAGTTCGCATTTTAAAGTTTTATATGTAACCAAATGACTAATTTTCCCTTTTCTTAAATGATAATTCTCGTGTTTGAATGCTAAATAACCTCTACTTAAACAACAAACATTTAAATTTGAATGCTAAATTACCTCTACCTAAAAAACAAGTATTTAAATTTGCTTTAAATACTTTTGCAGGTTTTGTCTCTATTCTCAAACGTTGGTATTAAGGAATCTTATATTTTAGTATTATTATCAAAGATGTTCGACATTGTATTACCTTCCTTGTGAGAAATTTCTCCCGTTTGAATAGGAAAAAATCCTCTGTACAAATGATCTTTTGACCTATCAAAAGTTTTCTTTGTTATCTCCATCCTTTTTTCCACTGGCAACCTGTTATGAGAATAATTTTACATTGTTGCATGTTTTGCTCTTAACAAGGATAATTTCACAAAATACATAAACTTTAAGTTATTGAACATAAATAAAAATTTAATTTAGGAAAACGTATTCCTTAAGTTTATGCACGTGTAAGATTGAAAGCATTATTTTTGTCTGATGTGCTCTTAGTGTTCTTAACGTTAGGCATTTGTCGAATTGTTATATCGAAAAATACAAATATAATAAAAAAAACGTTAATCGGTAGATTATTGTTAAATTAAGAAAAATTACGAGAAGAACTCAATTTTATTTTTTGAAATATAATCTTTCATAAAGTGACTATGAATGTTAGTTTAATGATTTTAACTAACCATGACAAAAAGTTATTAAAAGTCTTTTTTATATCAAGTAATTAAATTTTGGTGTTTAATAAGAAAAATTTTGCATCAACAACAAACTGTTAGTATCAATTAATAAAGCTTGTGTACGAATTAACAAAATGTTTATACCAATTCAAAAATTGATGTTTATTTAACAGAATTTTCAAATTAATTAACAAACATTTGTCTGGATCTAGACTAATTGTCGACGGACCCAAAAAACCACTTGGCATGTTCCAGAACGGCGTCGTGGTTGTAGTCGGCAACTCCATCCAAGTAGAAGAACCCAGTCGTGGTCAGCGCTTGGAAAAGGTCGTTCGCCAACCGCGCCCTGCCACTCCCTTTTGCGAGTCTGAGGTCGATGATCGGTAGGACTGGAGCAGCCATTTCATTAGGCCATAAACCCTGAAAATAAACGTTATATAAAACAAAAAAATTGGACCAAACTTAATTTAGAATAAGAACTTTGTGAACAAAAACTTAATATAGAATAAAATGTCGCGAAATAATTCAATATAATTGTATTTCTGTGGGTGAACAATGCTATAGAAAATCTCGAACTCGGCGCTGTTTTAGATTTTCTTTCTTGTTTAGGGAAATTTGGCAACATTTGCCATTAATATTAGCAAGACGAGGAAGAACCACTGATCTGTATAGATCAGTGAGAAGTAAGATTCGGACTTTGAAGTGGTCGAGTGAGGACGTCTGCCCTTTACTTACAAAACTTTTTCCAAAAATTTCATAATACATAATTGAGCAATTTTGTCAAGTACGCTCCTGGATTGCGAAACTAAATAAAAATTAATTCAGTCTCCCATTGTCTTATCACCATACTTTGAATTCAGTATTCGCCCTAGTTCATAGAATACTTTGCTCAACCTTCTTAGCAATTCTACTTCTATTATTTTAATTTTGTTACATTATTTTCTTTATTGATCGAACAGATTGGGTTTGAATTTTCATTCGTTGTATCCTATAAATATATGCTGCCAGCGTATAATTTCATCAAGTATAACGTTTTGTATAATATTATTTGTTCTTTATGTCGCTTTTTATTTTCAACCACCGATATGGAAAACGCAGCCCTGTCGACCTCGATGATATATCTTGTCTGGACGTTGAGGCCCGAAAACGCCCTGCTTTTTCAAACCATGAGAACTCTGACTTCATTAAGTAAAAAAATCAGCTAGTATAGTTTTTTCCATTTATATTTATGAGATCCTACAGTATCAGGGACTGAATTTGGACGAGAATCCGATTACAGATGTACATGCACTCCTCTCCTACATTCTCCCCCAGTATTACTTCCCACTTCCATTGAACATCAGCAAACTCCAGTTCATCCCATCAGAACCCATCTTAATATTTTTTCCAACCCGAGGGAGACTTTAAATTTGTTCTCCGCCACTGACTGAATAGTTTTAACCTTTTCCCGGTGGCACTATAAAACAAAAATAAGTAAAATCCTATTTTAGAGATGATTATAGAAAAGTACTAAAAATGTTAAACATAAAAAACCTACGAAGGAGCCATACAAATACTTTCCTCAAAATTGACTTGTAGATGTTATTTCACATATTTCTGAAATAAGTATATGTAAATAAGAAAAAATACCGAATCTTTGAAAACACAACCTAGCATACTCCCATGCAGATAGATTGGTAACAGAAACTGACCTTAGAAACCTGGAGGCTTGTAAAACTGCGAAGCGGCAGTGAGAAAACCCTTTCCTAAATATGCTAGAAGCATAAAGTTTCATTTGCACATAACAACGTAAGATCGACCAACGTGGAGACATATTGTCCTGGTGTGCAAGACAAAGGTTGGAAATGAAAAAAGGCTTCAGTGGACAGGGGCTTAAATAAAAGCATGGCAAGACTGGGTAATTTTGGTTCACATAAGAATAATGAAAATGGATGAAGAGATCATCAAGAAAGTGTTTGCTTTCAAATTCCTGGGCTCACACGTGACTGAGAGCGTAGAGCTTGAGGTAGAAGTCCACAACAGAACTCAATCTGGGTGGAATGCATGGAGAAAGGCATCAGGGGTCCTCTGTGGGAGAAAAACAAGTGCACAACTAAAAGGAAAGGTGTAAAAGACGCTTGTATGGTTGCAAAACATAGGCAGTGAAAAAAAGGACAAGAAAGAACGATGAATGTGGCAGATAAGAATGCCGAGGTGGATGTGCGGTGTAACACGAAAGGATAAAATAAGGAATGAATACCCAAGAAGCACAGTGAAAGTTACAGAGATGAGTAAGAAGATGCAGGAAAACATATTGAACTGGTATGGCCATATAATGATAAGGGTTGAAGAGTTTGTAGGAAGAGGAATAATTAACATAGAAGTGGAAGCTCATAGAAAAAGAGGATGAGCAAACCTTAGGGTGGAATGATCGGATAAGAGACAATCTGCAAGAAAAAGGTTTATGAGACGAATGTGTGAGGGACAGGGCAAGGTGGAACAAACTAGCAAAGAACAGCGACTCCATATAAATAGGGGATTAAGCTGCATAATAAGAAAGAAAGTTGGGACATACATTGTTGCCATGCACGAGCAATGACCAAATTGAAGTCGTTAAAACAAATTTAATATTCATTTGGAAATCTGACGTCATTCTGAGGTCGCCAAATAAACGTTGCGATTGCAGAACTGACGACTATTCAAATTTTCCTACGTTTTTATTACTTTCTTGTTACGTCTTGCTAGAACTGATTTCCGTTTCAACAAAGAAATATAGGAACGACTATAGTGGTTCGCCGCCGGGAAGGGGTTAAGGAGGGTCCTCTGGAAGTCCTAGGTAGGGGGTAGCCTCAAGCTGCAGGCTAGAGCCTCTTCCTCATTCGACCCTTCCACATTGCAGACATTAGGTATGCATGAGTTTACAGAATGGTTTCTCGTCTCTGATACTTCCACTTATGTGGCACTCTCACCAGTTCATCCAGATGTCTCTCTGGATGAAATTATGGGACATAGGGTCTTCTTGCAAAAGGACAAGAACTCTACGGACCCAAGGCGTCTTTAAAACAGTAACTAAGATTCTAAATTAATGTGGTTATCCTTTGAAGGCCCAATATTCCATGACCAGGTCTTCAACCTCAAGGAATAAATTAGGCAGCCCACAATCTTTTTTAAATGTAGTAGATGGGTTAATGGATCCATTTCCTGTAAAAATGTTTGTAGGATCATGATGCAGCTCCACTTGGGGATACTTGTTCTTTTTTTCCTCAAGCTTCACATCCACAGACCAATCACAGTGTGCCAGTTCTTGCATGACACCCACATGTTCACTCATCGGATAACATTCCTCCTACACCTTATTTTAACAGTCTGCTCCAATGCTTCGCATTCTAGTTTAAACTGCTAATAGTAAGGTAAAGGGTTTGCTTCAACAAATTACAACATAAGCAAAACCCTACAGAAAAACCTTTACAAATGTCTTACCCATAATATAAAAAAGTTAGAAAAATGAAAGAATGCAACGTAGGGTAAATTGCGTTTTTAATTAAGAAACTAGAACTTTATCAATTTTTTTTATCTTTCTCATGTGCATTATTTTCTATGTAACCTTTTTGTTTCTTGAACAAACATAACAAACCTGCATCTCATTTTATTTGTAACAGCATGAACAATTTGATTGATTTGTAAAAAACTAAAACGTTTTATCTACTCTATTCTTTTAATTATTTGCCTCCACTTCACTTTTGAAAATAGTAAAATGCAATTTTCAATTGAATTTTGACACTAGAAAATGTTCATGTAGAAAACATGGATTGATATGTTCCAGTGTATGGAATAGAGTGTTCAAATTCGCCCAAAGTAGTTTTAGACATCAAAGAAGTTAAACATGTGAATTTAAAACTATATTAACAAATACTATATTTTAAGTCAGTGCTGTTGACTATATCAAGATAATGGTAGTTACCATTATAAAGCATGTCGAAAACATAAACACATTTTTATCATATGCTCATATTCAAATAGTCTCGATCGGTTTTAAGTAATGTTTAGGTCGTTATTGTTGAAAAGGAATTATATTTTATATTATGGGGAAATATGTTTTTATTTATTAAATACTATATTTATAAAGTACAAATATAAGTTTGGTTATTACAATAAAGATCCACTTTAAATATAAATATGTATACACAGTATTCTTATGACTCCTCCATTATATACTTTGCTTATGTATTTTGTTAATAAAAAACATGAACTATGAGACAATTTATTTATTTTTCATTAAGTTTTATATTTTTTTAATTTATCTTTATAATATGTTAAATAAATACTAAATATATTTGTTTATTTGTTCATTATTCCATTATAGTTTTATTTCTAAATTTATTATAACATAAGAGCAAGTAATTAGTTAACGCCACAACACGCAATATGCCAATGCTCACTAAGCACAGTGCAGCAATTTAATGAAAATATGTCTCATCGATAATTATGTTAGCTATCTGTTTATAGTTTAAATTAACTTTAATAAACATGAATTATACATTGTTTGATTTGAAATCGTATTTAAATTAAAGCAAATCTATTTTTGTAAAACTAAATAGCTCATATATTTTCCTAAATAATGAAAGATAGTCACACTTTAAAAAATGGTTATTTTGAAGAAAACCACTAAAAAAATAGAGAAAACAATTATTTTCATTTTTTTAAAATCAATTGATCATACTGCTACAGTTAACATGAGATATAGGTTTACTAAATTTGTTCAAGAACTAAACAATGTACACAAAAAATAATGCACATAAGGGAGATCAAAAATTTATCAACTTTCAAAGTTTTTTCTTAATTGAGTCTCATTGCAAATTATGTAAGCTGTACATTCAGGGTTGAAATTGACTTTAATAAAAGTAAATTATACATTGTGTAATTGGAAATCGCTTTTAGGTTAAATTAAGTGTTTTTTAAGAGCAATTAGCTCAAACCTTTTCCTAAATAATGAAAAAAAGAGTTGCATTTTAAAAAACGTATTTAAAAAAAATGTTTTGGGGCAAATAATTAAAAAAATAAAGCAGATATTAAATGTCAGTTTTTTAAATCAATTGGCTATGCTGTTTTATTTAAAATGAGATGAAGGTTTACTATGTTTGTCCAAGAAATAAAAATTGCACATAAGGGAGATAACGCAATTTACTCTATTTTTATAATGTTATGGGGTAGACATTTAAAAAAATTCTATAGGTCTTGCTCGTGTTGCAATTTGTTTCAGCAAAAGCAGTTATTTTCCCTTGCTATAAGGAAACTTTCCAATTCTTTCATTCAACATATTTGTAATTGACAATTCTTTTAAGTACAAGACCATTTCATTTTGTAGGATAATCAATACTTTTCATTCATATTGAACATTAAAGGTGATGCAATTCTTAGTCAATTATTCCCACTGAAATAATCCTCCCTAACCACGAACGGAAAATTTTGAGCCTTTCTCTTCTTTTATGGAACTGTAAAAGTATCACAGCTAACATTTCAGGTTTCATTATTTGTTCACCATCAAACCTCGCATTGTCTGCCTCCGACGACCACTATTTCCTTTTCAGGATCCAATACTTTTAGAGCAGACAGGACATCATGTTGATGTTCAATTCAGTTAGAATAACATAACAGCCATAAGTTATCATAGTTCGCACTTAGAGGATTGTTTATTAGTTAAACACTACAATAAATTTATTTGTTTTTTGGATTTTCAAATAAAATGGTAAAAAAAAACATGTTTTTATTTATGAAATTTTAAAATAAACTATACATGTTTGCAAAATATTATTATTACTTACCGATATATGCACAAAAATTAATGTTTTTCAGACTAATTTTCTTAAGGAATTGCACTTCAATTTCCACAGATAGTTACGTGATTTAGTTACTTTGTTTCCTCATTATCAAAACTTTTTAGATAAGATATAAAATTGTTTTCATTATTAGTCAAGTTTAAAAATATCGAACATCAGTTATTATCTCTATTCAAAGGTCGACCAACATGATGTTTCAATGCTAACTTTATTGTATTTCAATCCTTACATCAACAATCAATTACTCGCTTAGAATTGATCGCTGAGATCATTCAGGTATAGTACAACATAACCAAAGCTGAATATTTGAACCCACTTCGACTTCATGCCGTTAGATGGAAAACTGTTGTAATAGCTTTTGTTTTCTTAAATATCAAATGTTCCAAAAATAAGCTCATTTGAACCATCCTAAATCTGGAGGTAAGGTCAAGTAGTATTTCTGTAAATCGACCTACACTAAACCATCCTTTCGTCTAACTTTTGTACTAATTACACAATATAGATAAATTCCATTGCATTGTGGTTGTAATTAAACTGCCAGCATCTCTTACAATATACGATATTTCAAAGTATTTATTAGTTTTAAATATAATTTTGTCAAAACAAGTTTTTGTTTGTGTAAGTTTTTTGTTTTAAATATATCAGTTCAAATAACATCAGTGGTTGCATATATAACCTCTCTTATAAACACCATTTTTACAACTGAAACAAATTATTCCATTGAGTAATACCATAGATTAAAGATGTATAGATGCACCACTCAATGTTAAAAGTTTGTACCCAAAAAAGCAGTCTTTCAAGTTACTTCCCGTAGAAGCCAATGTAAATCGTCTGTTTTTATAAACCTATAAATCAATAACAAGGCAACATTTTATAATGAAATACATTGAATATTGTAAATCAACGTTTCTACGTGATTATATATAAGTTTTATACAAAAAGTAGAAATTAAACTATAAATATTAAATGATCTAATGAAAATAAAAATTACTCCCAAGAAGAAAGAAAAATACATTGAAATTGCATAGAGAAATACATTATATTGAAGTACAGTATCTGGCATATTTTTTGTGGCGGTGTGGCAAATTTATGTCCAAAACGTTCCATTGAAAATGTTCAGGTTGAGCCCCAGTCGTAAATCATCATAGAGTTTTCCATCTGTTTTGATATTAACTAGTCGTTTAGTGTTGTGTTAGTGATGTTTTTGATCTCCAACTTGAATAATGAAGATCTTAGAGTAGTTTGATCTCGAAATATCGCTCAATTAACATCTGAATTCATCATGATTATTTTTATACCGTTATCTGTCAAAACTCGAGTAGTTTTTGATCGATGTTTCTGATTATTGGCATACTTTTGAATCAAGTGCAGTTAGTGTTGAATTTAGTGTCGTACTTTTTTACATTTTTGGACATTTATATCCTAAAAGTGACTTTAATGGTACTCACGAGATATTCAAAATGCTTAAATCGACTATGCTTCGACTCCAAAATATCTCGCTTTACAGTTGATACGACGATAGCTTACGACTGTGGCATCTATACGTCCTTGATCTATGGTAATACTTTGTTCCACTACATTACACTTTGGCATTTATAATGTAATGGGAGTTGCTCAAATAAACGCTTCCCAACCCGCGTGGGGTTACCATGTTTATTATATCCTATGACCGTTCCAAGAACTATATGCATATTTGTACGAAAAATCGAAATTGTGGGTTGCTTCGTTGTTGAGCTTAAGTGGGACACACGCACAAGTGTTCCTGCTTTGTACGTATATACTGTATAGATATGTGTAGTTGTCACTCGGTCTCGAGTGTCTGTGCGGTCGCACAATGTATTGGCTGGAGTGCAATGGTTGCTGTAAAAATTATAATATTGTTAAGTTTTCTTTAAAGATGGTTGTATTGGTAGATCTTCTTCTTCCGACTTTGTTTTTAGTTGTTTAGTTTGAATATATGAAACGACAAACATCTTCTTTTCGATCTAAAACTTCGGTGTTATCAACAATTAGATCTTGTGCTGTATAATGTTTTTCTGTGGATTCATTTTGGAGATGGTAAATAAGACCTCTTGTAAGGATATAGTCATTTGCATACGAATTTATGCGTACGGTCCAAATTCCTCACTAGTGCAAACATAATATAGTCTCCTTGCATATTATTGATTCATTAACATTATGTTGGTTGCAATTTTTTCTGAGCACTACCTGTTCATATTTTCCTCTATTGATTTATGTATATCTGTATAGCGATTTACGTTCTTGGTTAACGTTATTCCAATTGAACTTTATAAGAGGTTTTTCCTAAAGGTGGTTTGAAACCTTATTTCATTTGAATTCACAAGAATATCAAAATAATTAAGAAGTACATCTATAGCTTATTCATAAGTGAATTAATGTCTTGGAGCTTCAATAAAACTGTAACGATTGAAGATATTTAACTCTTAAACACATGCCATCAACATACTGACAACAAAAAGGTGAGTTTATGTCGCCAAAAGGTCTGATTAAATCATCCTCATATAAAAGCTTACAAACAAAACACCTTGCTAGCTACCCATCTATTTACTGAATCGACTGTCTGTTTATATATACGTGCTATATATTGATTATTTTATTTAATTTCCTTAAGTTTGATAATAATAAAATCCTCATAAAACTTTTTATTTTTATTGATTTAACTAATGACATTCATTATTACCATAAGTACAACCTCAAATAATTTTAATGAAAAATCATTTAGAATATAAAAATATAACATTATTATGACAAATATAAAGTTTAATTAAGTCTGATTATATAAAATATGTGCTTTTACATTTATTTAACGGTCCTACAATTAATGTTTGTTCCAATACTGGATAGTCAGACATGACTAGTAATAAGAAATAAAAATGTTGTTATTGAGAGAAATTGTATTTCCAATTGTCTGACATTTTACTGGTCTTACAGGATACATTGTCCTGAATGGATTGATCGAGTGCAGGGTTCAAATCCATTTCAGTTGAGTTTGTCTGTAACAATAAAATGTATTAGTTTCATTACTTATATGCTCATTATAGCTGCTATCATTTTTTTAATTTAGATTTGTTAAGTTCATTTACATATACACTA
>JARUHE010313505.1:0-11870 GCA_031471125.1 Archaeomysis grebnitzkii | reverse complement strand
CCCCAATTCAATACTAAGTCTATTTTTGATCTTATCAATTAAATTATTTGATTTCCTAATAAAGGATATTTTGCCAAAATCAATTGTGGCGATATGTTGTATTTCGCGTTGAAAATCAGCACCCTGCCTACTGCCTACATGTTCAGAGCTCTCAATGTGTTTATATCAAAATATCCTTGAATTAGTTGACAAAATATCACCAGATTTCATTTTTGAAAATCAGCACCCTGCCCTGACCCCACCTAACCTTACTTTACTCCTAAAATGGTTTTCGGTGACCAAAAACACCTATCAGCTATGTTCAAACTTCTCCAAAAGTACTAGATGAAATGTTCAACCAACTTGGTATAGAAGATGTCACGTGACTCGCTTCTTTTGTTTTGAGCAGCTTGCCTTGGAAGATGTCAGGTGAATCGCTTCTTTCGAGCAGCTTGCACTGACTAATGTACCATTCGTACGTAATCTATCATTACTATTTTTGTTTTGTTTAATACATTTTGTTAATAATGATCATATTCGGTTCACATTCACCTCATATTTCAACTTAAAACTATATATAGAGTAAATTTCGAAATAAATGTCCAGTTTTCTGAACTTTGACCTTGTAAGCTGTTTAGAGGTTAGTAAGTTTAAATATATTTATGCAGCTTGATCAAATTTTTGACGGAAAATGTAGGAATGCGAAAACTAATAGTCCTCTGGGACAATGTGGCAGCCTAAAGTATTGGCCTGCGGCTACAAACACAAGGTATAGCATTGTATTTTAGGGCATCTCGGTGTGTATTTTAGATTTTAGGTATTTTCGTTTTTCATTAGATAGTCTTTCGAAAACTTTACCCTCTTGGATCTCGGAATAACTATACTCTACATATCCCGAGGATAAAGACTAACTTAACGAAGATGTATTTTAAATATATTCGCTGCATCTAAGCTTGGAATTTTTTCCTGAAACTTAAAAGGTTTGCATTATTCCAGTTTACCAGTGGTTGGAAATCCTGGCAATATCTAACCTCATTTTCTAGAGTCGGATTAGGTTGTCCTTTGCAAGTTCATAAGGTGCCTCATATTCATATATTTACTGAAATACATAAATATGAGCCATATTTTTATGTTGTATATTTAGGAGTCCAATATTTTCCCTCAGATTTAAGACCACACTTAAACTGGAAGGATGTCAGTATTTAAATTCCTTTCCAATTATTAAAAACGGTTGAAAAAGTACATTTTCAATTATTCATGTCATCCCTTCTGTTATTTTATTTAACGTTGATTTTAATGTTAAGTGGGATTATTTTATATTTCATTTTTAATGTTGTAATAGGCGTTCAGATTTTCTATCATGTCAATGTTAAATAATTTGTTTTATTTATAATCAATTATACTCTAGTTAATAATTCAAACCAGTTTATTGGTGTAAATCAATCCTAGTCCAGCCAACAAAAAATACAAGAATTTGTGTACTTACAATCATAAGTAAATAAATATGAAGTGTTGTAAAATCTATAAACTTACCCAAATACAACTCTCGTGTATTTAAAGGTGTCCTAAGAAACTGATGACTTTTTACAAATATCTTGATCGTAGAGTATTTTTATTTAAATACATGCACAAGACTTTATTACTAAAATGTGCAATTTTGAAATCACTGACCATAGCAGTAAAATAAATTGAGCACGTCAAACGGTTCATTTTTACCACAAAGTGATTAATAAAAGGGTCTTTGAATATAAAAATATATGAAAACAAGACTATTTTAATTACTTGACTGATCTAATTCTGAACTACCGTTAAAGTAGACCAAACATGTTTCATATTGAGTTAATGCGATGAAGAAAATGGTTTGATTCTGTATAGTTTTGCCTATTTAGCCAAAAACTATTAACTTTGTCTGCTTGTTTATTTATGCTAGGTTAGTTAGAAAGAAATAAGGAAATACGTTTATTGCCAATAAAAAGTACATTAAAATACATATAAGATTTTAGTGACATAAAATTAGTAAAAAAACTCAAGAAAATTAGATTAAAAAACTGGCAAGTGGCACCGAGAGTGCATTCTTTTTCGGCCAGTCTTCCACATAAATTGTTCTTTAAGCAGTGTGGATCCTCTCAATTAAACATAAGATACACACCGAAAAATGTAAAGAGATTCACATTGCCTTAGATAAAATAGTTTACTTTTTCTACAGTATAAAGATTCTACCATTCATACTGTCTCGATAAGTATTGCTTCAAAGATTTTTTGAAAGTCTACTGAAGGTTTCATACACAACTATATTGGTAAGTTCTTCCATACTGCGCAGGCATAATAGGATGCAAATTATTGACTTTGTTCAGATCTGCATAATGGCGGTATTACATCCAGGGGGCGTATGTTACTTACATTATCCGTCAATCTATAAGTGTGTGGTTGTATCAGCTTATTCAAGCACTTACATACGAATATTAAGGAAAAATGTTTGATAACTTAAGTGAACGTTAGTAATCCTAGTGATATAAAATCTTCATTCGTTTGGGAAAGTCTGTTTCTAAATGAGATGGTACGAATTATTCTTTTTTGTGCTACTGTAATTTTCTTAACTAATATCATTGGTGCTTTACTCCATATTATGTTACAATATATTAGTGCTGTATAAACTAATGAAAAATATATTGTTCTTGACGCCCCTTTGGGTATATAACTTCTTGTTTAGTATATAATTGACGAGTATTTATCTAGTTTATGCACGACCAAATCGTTGCTTCTTCCAAGAAAGACTGTTCAATGGTAATCCGTAAAAAGTTTGTGCTGTTTACTTTTTCCAACAGAGTATTTTTAAATTTGATTTCTTGTAATGCGATTTGGTAATACTTCTTCGGTGGAAAATAATGTAATGCGATTTAGCAATATTCAATGTGAACAACTTTCAAGTCTTGATTTATGTTGCTGACTAAGGTACTAATGTTAAAGTGAGAGGAGAAAAACGGGTATCGTCAGCGAAGAGTGGGCGAAATGTGATGTTATTCTGGTGATTGTCGAGTCGGTGAAACGAAGTTAAGACATAGGTGTTACTATTCCGTCGTCTACGTCGTCGTCGTCCAGACATTAAACAAAAGGTTCAAGTTTTTATTTTCTCAACAACTTATTTGTGTTTTAGTATTTTTGCATCAAATTTTCAGATTTGAACAATCAATATAATGCAATGGATTTTTTTTTTTATAATTTTCACTTTTTTTCTTATTTTAGGTTAAAATGAGGAGAAATAACTTACACAATATTTCACATTCAACAATAGGGTTAAGTTTGTATTTTGTTTATAACTTGTTTGTTGTCGAGGGAGTGAAACGAAGTTAAGCCATAGGTGTTACTATACCTTCGTCGTCGTCTACGTCTGCGTCGTCGTTGTCCGGACATTCAACAAAAGCTTTAAGTTTTTGTCGAGCGTGCGTAGCGAAGCTCTTCATAGGCGTAGTAATTCCGATGTCGTCGTCGTTGGCGGCGTTGGACATTGACTTGAATGCTTATATATCATGTATACTATTAATTATTTTCATATAGGCTTTGTTATTGGTTTTAATATATTACTAGGTATTTTTTATTTGATTTTATCACTTTTTATATAACTTTTAATCAAACTAACTTAAAACATTTTCTAATAATTTTTTTTTGGTCATGTTTTGTTTTTACTTATGCATCAATGGATTGGAATGAAGTACACATAAAAAGTCTGAGGTTAATTTTTTCTAAAATTATGTTTTCACACTTTGTAACACCATTTTTGATTTACATTCTTAAAGAGAAATTGTTTTTTAAAGTTACTGAATTGTTGCGAGGAATTTGAACCGTCCGGTTTGTGGATTACTAGTTATTTTTTTTATAACTTGTTTGTTTTTTAGTATTATGACTCCATTTTTTTTTATTTAATTCTCACTTTTTTTCTTGTTTTAGGTTAAAATGAGGAGAAATAACTTGTGAAATATTTCGCATTCAACAAAAGGTTCAAGTTTTTATTTTCTTAATAACTTGTTTTTTTTATATATTTTTGCATCAAACTTTCAGAACTGAACAATCAATATGCTTATAATATAATGCAAATGATTTATTTTTATATAATTTCATTTGTTTTGTTATTTTAGGTTAAGATAAGGAGAAATAACTTTATTTTGTTTATAACTTGTTTGTTTTTTAATATTTTTGCATCAAATCTTCAGAACTGAACAATCAATATGCTTACAATATAATGCAATAGATTTCTTTTTAGACAATTTCTGTTTTTTTGTTGTTATTTAAGTTTAAAATGAGTAAAAAGAACTTGTAAAATATTTTACGTTAAAAAATATTTTTTTTGCCTTCAATTTTCAGAATTAACAATAAGTATGCATGTATAAATACAATATAATAGAATCTAAAAACAATTTGTTTTTATTGTTGGTTATATTTTTACAATTTAAATTTTTTTTACAATTATATATTATAAAAATAAATAATTGCTCGACATTTAAGCCGCATAGCGGTTTAGGCATAACTAGTCTTATTTATAAAGAGTTCCTAACCTTTAACTTGTTTATTAACAATCTATAGAAATATTGAAAGAAAATTTATTGCTTTAAGATATGCAACATTCAATGTTTACATTTTTGTTCCATGATGTCACAGCATAACTAAACTCAGAACCTTGTTTGTAAAGTTTTGTTTTTTTGATGAAACAGTTCGCAAACTGTTTTGAAACAGTTTGTAAACTGTTTTGAAATAGTTTGGAAACTGTTATTTGGAAACACCTATGACATCACAACATTCAAAATTTTACAAACATAGAATGAGAAACATGGCTATAGACAGACAGGACTTATCATATTTATGACAATTTCTCATTTTCATTTTACAATTTGTTTTTTTTAGCATGGATTGATTTATATGTAATTCTAAACAACAATTGTTGTATTGAAAATTAAATTTAAATTTATATATATATATAAAATTTATATAAATTACAATAAATTTATATGTAATTCTAAACAACAATGTTGTATTGAAAATTAAATTTAAATTTATATATATATAAAATTTATATAAATTACAATAAATTTATATGTAATTCTAAACAACAATGTTGTATTGAAATAAATTTGTAAATTGTTTCTAGGTGACAATGGGTCCTCCTAAGATGAGATGTTTCTTCGATGTGAAGATTGATGATCTCCCAAGTGGTCGAATCATTTTCGAGCTGTACAAAGATGTCTGTCCAAAGACGGTTGAAAACTTCAGAGCATTATGCACAGGTATTTATTCCTAATTTTATGCACAGGTATTTATTCCTAATTTTATGCACAGGTATTTATTCCTAATTTTATGCACAGGTAATTATTCCTAATTTTCTAACATAAAATATGGATTTCATAATGAAAAAAATGCATTGGCTTCCAATGAGATATGTCTTTGAAGTGTCTGCATGGAATTGCCATTTGAGCACTTGGTAGCCTTAATGCAGTTTTGTACACCTCCATTCGTGTTCCGGTCAGAGGACTTGCAGCTTTTGAAGGTTCTAAGCAGGGTGCTAAAAAATATTTTCCCATTATAAAGAGGACGTTCATTTTTGACCATTTTTAAGTTTTTATTGCAGAAAAAGGCAAATTTTTGCTAATTTTTTGGGTTAAAGAGACAAAAAAAAGTGTTTGAAGGACCAAAATTCTTGGTTTTTAGCACCATGGTTCTAAGTTTGAATCTGAACTTCTTATATGACCCTCCAGTCATCTGGATTGAACTACCTCTAGAACGGAGATCCACACCTGTTTTATCCACTTTTTAAAAATATTTTAAGACTCATCTCTTTCAGGAAGTGTTTAATAATTAGTTTGTTCATTTTTGTAAATCGTAGCTGATAAATTATATTTAATTGTGCGTTTTCTAAACACCATTGTATTATTATTATTATTTTAAAAATAAATTTTTGAATATACCTTAACTAATTCTAATGTATATTTCAGGTGAAATGGGCATTGGTGAGAAAACCAAAAAGCCGCTGCACTACAAGGGTGTGAAGTTTCATCGGGTGATTAAAGACTTCATGATTCAGTCTGGTGACTTTTCTGCTGGTAATGGAACAGGTGGTGAAAGCATTTATGGTGGCCAGTTTGCAGGTTAGTTCTATGTTTATTTTTTCAATATTTCAAATGGTTGACAACCATTGACATTACAACAAGAGTAAATGCTATGCATTAAAGCTTTGTTTGTATGTTGAAAATGTTTATAAATTTGTGTAATTGTTGAATATAATTCTATGTATTAATATATCAACAGTTTTATTTCACGTATTTCCAATAAAATCTCTTTAAACCTTCAAATAAAAGTCTTGGCTAACTATAAATTGAATCCTACATTGGCCAATTCTAAAAATGGCATTTCATTCAACAGACGAAGGTTTTGAGTTGGAACATGATCAACCACTCCTGCTTTCCATGGCTAACAGAGGCAAAGACACAAATGGATCGCAATTCTTCATGTAAGAGAAATTAGTTTATACTTTCATTGTAGGAATCATTATTAATTTTTTTAATATAATTCCTACAGTTGAAAGTTCAGTTAATTTTAAAATAATGTTATAATGTCAAGCATGTTTCTGTTGATATTGATATATTAGTTATAAGCTACTGACTTTCTATTTTACAGCTCTAATTTTTTTAAATTAATAGGTAAGCTTTCAAGTCATCTTATAATTATTTATTGTTCTTTAATGTAAAAAAAGTTGAGATTTCATATCATTTACTATTAAAGAAATGACGAAAGTTTAAAATTTTTCTAAATTGAATAATGAAATGTATGAAGTTAATCCAGGCCACAAATGATGGTTAATCTGTTCCACAAATGTCATCGAATGATGATGGTTTATGCCATTCGTTGTCCTTACAAACGATTCTTAAACGCTTTCCTCCCGATCAGCCAAGAGCGAGATTCGTGGTAAAGGCCCAGACTGAATGATAGCTGGTCCTGCCTCGGCTCTTTTGCTTCCGTGTGTTGTGTCTCTTCTGTAATTCAAAATTTTATCCCGTTGTAGAACGACCCAGCCCGCTCCTCATCTTGACGGGTAAGTCGCACTTGCTTTTAATTTTACTTTTTTTTATATATGTTTATCTGAAATAGAAATGATTTATTTTCTATAAATCTGTGGGTGTCCCAACAACTTATGATTGGCCTAGATTTCCTTCGTCAAAGTGAATAACAAAAAAGAGTAAATTCAGAATTAATTAATTTTTGTGAATTTTCTTACTGTTTAATTTATCACATAATGACATAGAAAGATTCGGTACTGTGTTCACATATTAATAAATAACTATACAATAATATATAATAACATAAAAGAAAATATAATAAATAATAATATATAGTGGATGCTCATAAATGTTAACAATCTACAAGAGTGGCTGGCTTCATTACCAAATAATAGTTGGTGATTTGAAGATCATCTCTTCTTTACTATTTACTTGAATTTCATCAACTACTTGTTTCCTAAATAAAGTAGCTTAAGAATTAACTCCTAAATTTAAAAAACGGATCATTGTTATAATGTTATGAATGGAGTTTATTTAATAAGGAAAATATTACCTAATCAGTTGCTAAAGCTCAACTCTTGAATAGGTTGTGAGTTAGCCAGCATAAACTCACCAATGAAATGCTTAATTTTTTGTGCTTTGTAGGAAGCATGTCGTGTTTGGGCGTGTAGTGAGCGGACAAGATGTGGTTTTGGCGCTCGAAGACCTTCCCGTCGACAATAACTACCGACCGCTTCAACACGCTCTCATCAGCAGCTGTGGAGAACTGGTCCTGCACAGAACAATAAAAAATAAAGGTATTTTATTTGTCATTGTATCTGACGGTGCTTTTTGCCTCCGTATCTCATGTGCTGTATAATATCTCATAACAGGGTGCTAAAAAATGTTTTTCCATTTCAAAGGGGACATTCGTTTGTGATCAGTTTTGATTGTTTTAAGTTTTATTGCAGAAAAAGACCACTTTGGGCTAATTTTTGGGTTGAAGAGGAGGAAAAAATGTTGTTTTTAGCACCATGTCCCTTAATAATAAAAAGTGGATAAAATAGGCGATGTTTTTCATCATTCTCCCAATTAATAATGACAAGCATACATTTTTTGAAACTTTATTTATGTTTTTTTGCTAAAAAGTGAATTTTTTTTTGTTTATTTGAATAGTTACAGTAATGTTATTAATTATTTAACACCCTGTCCATTTGTGGTGAGTGTAGTTTGCTATATAGAATTTTAGAAAATATTTTGTCCAATTTTCAATTATTATATTGTAATATTAAAATTATTGTTTTGTTCTCAATCTCTCATTCAAAATAATGAGTTTGATGTTTATCTAGTTTCAGCAAAGAAACGAAAGACAAAAGAGGAAGTTGTTTCATCAAATGAAGATGATGCCCATGAAAGGAAGAAGAAGAAGAAAAAGAAAGATAAAAAGAAGAAAAGTAAAAAACACAAAAAACGACAAAGGTAAAATTAATTTTTATTATCGGGTTTATTATGAATTTAACATCAATAGGTTTGTGACAACCCTGTCGTAGCCTTGTCATTTACATCGGTAAATTTTAATTTGAAGTTTCACAACTAGGTTTTGTTTACAAATAATTGAATCAACAATAGCACAAGTGAGGTAAGCTCTATGTTGGTTCAATGTGTATTGTCTCCCTTGTGCTATTGTCGATCCAATGTTTTTATGGGTATTATCAGCAATTTTTGATGAAATAGTCAATATAAAAATTTTCATGTTTGGATGTTTGTAAGAAGTTAAAATTTTAAAGTATTTTTTTTGGATTGCATGACAAGATCGCACAACCAGAACTATAAAGTTTGTGAATTACTAGTTGTTGAACAGGAACTAACTTCTATGAAATTCTAAGCAATATTGACTTGAATTTTTTATCTTGGGAATATTTATTGATAAAAATAAGACTTATATTAAATCATTTATTTTATGGAACGGAAGTTGATTTCCAGGCAATTCTAAATAGACTAAATCACATTCTATTATAAATTTCAATGAAATCTTAATAGAGCTGTTGCTGTAGACTATTTAGATTGTGCAATGAAAACTAAAATCAACCAATGCTTTTATCCAAAAAGTTTTTCAATGATTTATTTATACAATCCAAGTTTATTAATTTTTTTGAAACATGGTATTTTCAAGTCTTCAAAAAATTCAATCAATTACTCATTTAATATTTATAGATAGCTACTGAATAGTTGAAATTTCTTTTTCTTTTTTCAAATCAAGTTTTGCTTAAAAATAGAATGTTCTTCCATATTTCATTGCCATTTTGTAAAGATAAACTTAAAAATGAGCAACATTGGGTCTGGTTAGTACTGGATGGGTGACCACCTTAGAGCACCAGACTTGTACCCATAGCCTGGTCCACTGAGGGCCAAATGAAAAAAATAACTTTAAAATAAGGTGTCCAAATAGTTTTTCAATGCAAAAGCTTAGCCTAAGATAAAAATTCTTTGTGTGTAATTTCAGTTCCCCAGAAGAAGAAGAAGAGGAGGAGGAGGAAGGCGAACTAAAGGATGATGATCTGGACATGGATCCCAATCAGTTCTACAGTCATCCCTCGGTGTCGGTGACCAACATAAACCCGGACGAGATTCCCGACGTGCCAAAGAACCGGTTTTTGTACCGTGCGGTGCCGGACTACAGCGACAACCCACGCGTGAATCTGGCCAAGGAGAGGGTTGTGAACCGACGTCGAATGAACAGTTCGAACCAGACAAGGACTTACACTAAGAGTGGTAGAAAAGTGAAAGGTAGAGGATCTTTGGTAAGTTACTTTCCCTGGTGGATACAAATTTAATTTTGATTGGTTTTGTCAAGTTATTTTGTTTGTGTAGTTTTTTGGTTTGAAATCACTCCGTAAAAGTAATGATTTTAATGAACCATCCTTTATTTTTTACCTTCTAACAATGACCAGAATGATTTAAGAAATTGTTTTTGTGTATTGTTTCCTATAGATATGGTTTAATACATCTGTCGTGTGTAACTTTATCTTTCATTTGTCTTGCTAGCAACTCCCCATTATTCTTGAAAAGATTTCTTGTTCCATTACTTCCAAAATATACCTTTGAAATTAATTGCCATTATTCTTAGCAATTTTTATTGTCAAATTGTGATGATGAGTTTCAAAATGTAGAGTAGGTTCAAAGTGATTTTCTTAGCACTGAACAAGTAAGTAATGCCAATCAGTGCTAATTATGATAAATTTCTTCAGCCAATCGGTAAAGAGACAGTGATGTCAGGGTCACGTGACTGTAGAATATGTTGGTTGGTTTGTCTTTTGAAGAGAAACCAACCAAGCGTAACATCAACACTGTCAAGTTGTGTGGTTGTCTGAAGAAATTATTCATAAATAACATTGATTGACGTTTCTAGTTGTTCTATGGCACTAGCATGACAATTAAAAAATGAATGGCAAAGCACCACGTAGCTGCTACTGTTATGTTCATATCAAAAAGGCAAACTTTTCTGTACAATTCTGAAAAAAGTTTTGCTAAAGGGTTTTGAGGCTATGGAACACTTGCACCACTAATGAAATTATTATGGAACATGTGCACCATTAATGAAGCTGTAATGGAACATGTGCACCATTAATGAAGTTATTATGGAACATGTGCACCATTAATGAAGTTATTATGGAACATGTGCACCATTAATGAAGCTGTAATGGAAAATGTGAACCATTAATGAAGTTGTTATGAATTATAAAAGTTAGTTTCCATCTTACAGATGTCACATTATAACAGGTCTCTCGTTAACTTTTTCATTTTTATTTTTTAATAAAGTTTTTGTGTAGGTTATATTTTTTATATTATATAAAATGTTTTGTATAGATTATATTATATATTATATAAAAAAAATTATATGTTATATTTTTAAAATCACTTTTTGCCTTAGTAGTTAATGTGCTGTATAATATGCTATAATAATAAAAAATTGATTCTCTTTTTTACATTAAATAAAAAAATGTATGAAAGAATGATATAACAATACAATACTTTCAATTGGACATACCAACATAACACCCAGTTCCTTCATGTCAAATGGAAGATCCCCCTGAGACAGTTAAACACATCTTACTGGTATGCAATATTTATTAAAAACAAAGAAAAATATTGTTTGCCTCGAACTATGAAAGCACTGCTGGGAACAGATTGCCCCATTGATAACTTATTGAGTTGAATTTAGTAAATTAGATATAGAAAGCTAAATAATTAACCCCACCATCACTTAATTGTTACCTTCACAGAACAATGCTGTTTGCCTACATAGCTAATGTGTTGTATGATGTTCTTTAATAATAAAGAAAAATGTATAGATTATATTTTAAAAGTAAGGTTTATAACACTAATCAACTTATACAATGTTTGATAAGAGGTGAAGACAATTGGATGTTCCAATCAAAAAACTACTTTCATTACTGTTGATTAGTTTAGAGAAATTAACTTTGCTACTTGGACACCGGTTCCCCAGTGTGGCAGGGTGTCACAGTCGTCAACTGTTGTAGGGTAAAAAACTACAAGAGAATCTATATTAAATCTTTACTTTATAAAACCTTTCTCACAACTAGAGTAGCTAGAAATAAATATACAAATTATACGTCAAGAGTATAAAATATTTGTTCTAGTTTGTTTAAGCATTTTCAAGGTCAATTGCTGACCTAAGCAATTATTCCAATAGTGACACATTTAAAATGTAATAATGTATATTTTTAATGTACACTGTAAGTGTATATTTTTCTATATATATATATATATATCTCAAGTTTCTTCAGCTAGTTCTAGTTTAAATTATCAACATTTAGTTTAGTAAACAACAGGATATACAAAGACAAA
>JARUHE010313494.1:0-11871 GCA_031471125.1 Archaeomysis grebnitzkii | reverse complement strand
TGAACAAAAGTTGCTTATAATGACCATCTAACCAACATTATCAGGAGTAATTATTTTCATAAAACAAATATTGAATTCTAGCCACACGAGATTTCAGGTTATCTATGGCTAGTTGATTGACATTTCTGATTTGGACATAAAAAATATAACTTTGATAAAAAAAATTCCGATTTTGTTTCTATTTATGCATCAATGGATTGGAAATGAAGTATATATTAATAGTCTCTAGGGTGATTTTTTGATTAAATGATGTTTTCTCACTTTGTAACACCATATTTGATTAACATTTGTGGAGATAAATTTTTTTTTTAAAGTTACTGAATGAATCACTGCGAGACATTTGAACCGTTCAGTTCGTGGATTACTAGTATTATTTTAGAAGTTGAACCATATTATATTTTATTTTAAGTAAAACATGTCATTTCCAAGTTTAATACATTATTATTAAAGTCTACATTATATTGATAGATTCCTTTGTGTGATGAAAAAATGCATTTTGAGGTTTGATCAATTTCATTTAAGTAATTGTAGATGTTTATGTTTTTGATTTTTTTAGCTTCTGTTGGTCTCCTTATAGCTATTTTAAAAATTTGATGATTTGAATCCTATGTTGGTAACTTGTTGTTAGATATTAGTTGTTTCCAAATAAAGAGATTGTTCTAAAAAATTGAATGCAACCATTTCCAAAAACTATATAATGAATGAAATCTGAGATAGTACATCATTATAATAACTTGTGAAGTGAAAGTACATCTTTTAATTACCTTGACCTTAAATTGTATAAGACTTTGTTTACTCTACATAAGGAAGTTTTCTAATTGTAACAATTTAGTTTCAGATTATAACTGAAGATTTTGTGACGTGAATGTTTTAAATTATTGAAAAGTTCTGAGCTCCAATTTCATAAATATGCAAGCTGTACAACAGGGCCAGGTGAGTAATCAATAACATTTTTTGCTGAAATAAAAGTATTTTGTTTAACTGAAATAATACATTTCAATGCAATGAGACAAACTAAAAGACCATTTACACGGCAGGAAGCGGCTCTCCTTTCTCAAGGTGCTATCATCCAAACTGCAAATGGCCAGCTGATGCTGCAGACTGTTCCAGGGACGGGATCATTACAAGTAGGAACGGCTAATGGACAACAGTTACAACAAATCCAAGTAGTTCCAGTGTCAGGATTACAGGTAAAATGAGTGAAATTCTCATAAAATCCTTCTTTTCTTTTGTTATTGCATGGGATAAAATTAACTTGCTTCTGACCTATTAAATTGAATCCATTGATCTGTTAGCTTGTACAATAAACGCTATTTTGATTAAATTTTGGTTTAGAATTATACTTTTGCCAAACCAAATTGAATTTGGTAAGAATTAGGTTTGATCTTTAAAAAAAGTTTTATTTTATATTGATAAATCATCATAATATAATGATTAGGAAGATTTTTGATTAAATAACTTATTTGTTGATATTTTTATGACAATTTGGGCTAAGCCCTACTTTTTCCATGCTAAGAAGTTTTGTTTACCAACTTATTTTAAGCATAACTTTTTTTCCTGATGGTCTATTATAATGAAGTACCATTGGTGGCACAAATATCTTACATTTTTCAAATCAAAAAATGAGAATAATGAAGTTATTAGTTATTATTTTTTGTTGTAAATTCCATACTGTGAAAATCAATGGTATGTTTTTTTTACTTCACAGTTTTTTTATTGAACGAAGTTTATAGATAATGAGCTGGAAAAAAATTTCTATAGATTTTTTCCCTAAATATGATGTTTTTTTTATAAGTTCAATTAATCTGTAATGTAGGTTTTTGTCTTTTACTGAAACCATTTGTTACCTCTGGTTGATGGATACCCTATTATATACAATTTTTGTATTATATTTTTTTTTGCTATAAATTTGTTTTCAATAACTTGAGTGAGTTGAAAATAATTTATTATATTGAAATACCAAAGTATATTTATAAAACTTACATAACACAATGCAATCAACTCAAATAGTGTTGCTATATTTTGAGTCTTGATATACATTTTTTCAAGACCATCTTCCTTTTTGTTAGATAATTGCTTGAATTTGAAGTTTCATGTCCTGGATACTTTAAAATTTCTAATAATAAATACCTAAAAATCTCAATTAGATGTTCATCTAGTTAACAAAGTGTATTAAGCTTTCAATAAACATTTAACATAAAAAGATTTGATTCTACCTAATCAAGTTGAATTTGCATTTCACTTTTTTCAAATTTTTAGATTCAAAGTTTTGTTCAATTCAGTCAAATTAACCAACAAATGTATGTAAATTATAATTTTACACCTTGTTCATTGTTCATGACTAATTCTATACTACCAAACTAACCAACTAACAGCATGCATGACATTAGTAGGTACAATCAAACATTAAACTTAATTGTTCAATTTTTATTTGCTTCTTATTTCTTTCTACTGTTTCAGTCTCATTGCAATACAACTTCTGCTCTTTTAGAGCTGTATATAATTTAAAAAAATATTTATTTGTATAGTTCATTTAAATGTATTTCAAAATTTAAATTGTCAACAGAAAGATAAAATACTTTTTGATTGTGCTTCAAAACAAATATGTGCATCAAATATTAAACGCTTATTTATATTTGGTTCAAATTCCCAACTAACAATTATTTTATAACAAACAAAACGAAATAAAATTTAAACACTTCAAAACTAAAGGGAAATTTAGATTTTATTTCGGTCCTTTCTTTTAAAAAATCATTCGTGTCAAGTCTGACACTCATTCACAGGGTGGAAACCAGCTAGTGGTGCAGGGTGGTACAGCAACAACAGCAACTGCACAGCAGGCCCAAATAATTCAAACATCAGATGGACAAACATTGGTTTACCCTATTCAAGTTGACCAAGGAAGTATACTTCAACAACAACATACAGGTGAGACCTAAGTTTTATCTTTTTAAATACAAATAAATGGTATTTTATTTGTATACTTGTATTTTGATTGCCATCAGCTTCATCTCTCTGAGGAAGTCAATGGAGTCCAGATGCTCGACCACTCTGATCAGGTGAGTCCAGAGGAAAGTGAAAAAAACGTTTTTATATAATTGGTAGTGTGGTGAGCGGTGTGTTTGTGTTTTGAAGTGAGTGGTGTTTGTATTTAAGTCTGGTTAAGTGTACTTATGTGTTCTTTTAGAGGGATCTACTTTTATCAGATGTCTTATAATTCCGTTCTGTTGTAGGTTTGTGTTTTGATGGGACAGTCGAGGTGGAGATATATTGTGACAAATAAAGTGTCTAGATGTTGTTCAATAAGAAGTGTCAAGATGTTGTTCAATAAGAAGTGTAGAGGTTGAAAGCAACGAAAATTTAGAATTGCTAGGCTTGAAAGAAGATGCACCAGACATTAGATAAATTATCTCTAGAGTATTATTTTAGGTCTGAAGGAGAAGGTGTACAGCTCCCAAAGTAACTAGGAAATGACAATAGACAGTGCAATGTTTTTGATTGTGTTTCAAGTTTTTTATGTGAGAGTCTAGGAGCCCATTTTGGGCTGTAGTTGTCTATTTATGTTCAAACAAATTGTTTATATATTGAATTGAATGTTTTTACTTATTTTTACATATTGTGCTTTTCAATTTTTGTCGACTGAAGCTCTACATAGACGTAGCAATCTCGATGTCTTCATTGTCATCAGAGTTAGGCAATGACTCGTCTTTTTTTCACATTTTTATTTATTTATGCATCAATGGATTGGAAATAAAGTACATATAAATACTCTCTAAGATGATTTTTTGATTAAATGAGGTTTTCTCACTTGTAACCATTTTTGATTGACATTGTGTATTTTTATTTTTTTTTTAACAATTTTTGTTTTCCTATTTTGTTTTTATTTATGTATCACTGGATTGGAAATGAAGTAAACATTATTAGTCTCTAAGGTGATTTTTTGATTAAATGATGTTTCCTCACTTTGTAACACCATTTTTGATTGACATTTGGGAGATAGAATTTTTTTTATAATTACTGAATGAATCATCGCGAGACATTTGAACCATCTGGTTCGTGGATTACTAGTTTTATTGCATTTTGTTTAGATCCAATAAACAATTTGATTGAATAGGATTGTGTGGGTGAATGTTTAATCCTAAAAAATGTTGTGAATTTGGTTGGGGATGCTGACATCCTGCTGGTTTGGAGCCAATCTGGCAACTTTCAATATTTATGGACTTATGTTTGACAAATTTTCAAATAGAAACATGACTATCATGAAATGTTTGTAAGATCTAAATATTGATAATAACAATTACAATAAATGTTACTGAGTAGAAAGAATTTAATTTCAATACTTCATTTAAAGCTTTCCAAAATTAATTAAACAAGCTATTTAAAAATAAAATGCAAAGTTTCTTGCAAGATTTAAAAACCTGTACAGATGCTAAAAAAAATTCCAAATATGAAAACCACAAAATAGCAAATTTAAAGAAATATTAATTATTGAAATTGTTTAAGCTGCTCACATTAAATGTTTTCTTCTATTAGTAGATCAATTTTATTTCTTTCACTGCATTTTGATTGAGGTAATGAAGTAATTTTTGAGTGAATCTTGTAGCAGTGTTTAAATAAAAACTGTTGAAATTCTGCTGTGGGGATACCGAAGCTTTTTTTGATTGTCATTTCTGTATGGGAACATATATAATTTTTTGATGTAAATATTATCTCATATTTTGGTTTTATGTTTTTTGACGAGCATGCCATTCAAGTAAAACATCCAAGTTTTTTGTTGACGTACAGCTATTATTTATACCTATTTTAAATGAACAGTTATTCCCAAGAAATATTTTTTGAAAGAACTTATAACCTACAGTTATCATTTATATCTCAAATGAACAGTTATAAAGTGTACATTGAATGTTAGCCAATTTTTCATATTGAAATAAACAGTTTTGATTATTACTTCATGCGAGATATTAATGACCACAGTCCTCTGGTATTTATAGATTAATAGATTGGGACATGTAGGATGTATATCTTGGCGCTATGTCCGTTGTGGTGTATATTGTGTGGCGAGGTGAGGAGTGTATGTTGTATGGGGTGTGTATTGGTTTTTGTGTTCTTAGGTAGTAGTAGTAGGATACCTTGTGAGCTGAAGGGGAAAAAACAAGGCAAGGAAGGGATGGGGAAGTATGTATAAAAATAGTAGGATAGAAACTTTTTGGTTCCAGCCTTTGCAGCAGAACATCTATCACCATTGCCAAAACTGCATACTGCTTGCTCCAGGACATGTCAATGTCAAGTACTATGAACCGTGCCATCATTTGGTGTGTAGTATGGTAACTAGAAATGTATTTTATGTTCAACACCTCAGTAGCTTGATGTTAATCTATAACTGTCATTCTTTGATACTACAACATTAAAAGGGACATAATAAGAACACAATTTCACCTTTTTACTATTCAAAGAATTGGGGTGACTCGGTACTGAAAGGACATATTACTGGAACTGAAAATTTAAGAACACCCTTGGAATGATGAGTATACATTTGATTGAGTGTTTCTCGGCCAACATGGCATCCCATTCAGTTGGGAGAGCATTCAAGTGAAAAGTTACTTAAGAGATTTTAGTTTGTGTTTTCTCAATAAAATTGATTATTTTGTTACCCATAATTTTCTATAAGAATGAAATACATTTCACTAATGATGTACCACTGTGTTGAGAAACAACAAATATTTTACTTTTAAAAGTTGATTATGATCTTAAGTTCTTGTATTTAATATTCACTCTCCCCGTTTCTTGTAATACGGGTGGTACATAATTTGAATGGTCTACTTCATCTCATGTAACACCAATGATATAAATCAAGTTCATTCTTTATAAAGTAACCTATATAAATATATTAAAAAACTAAAAAAACTTTTTTGTATCACTTGTGTTACATAAAATGAAGTAAGCCATTATACTACCATACTGTATCACCGGTGTTACAATAAATAGTTAAATTGATGAAATGTTAATATAAATATGTTTGATTGTTTCTGGCCTCGTATATTTTATTTATTTACTCAAAAACTTGAACATAATGAAAAGGTTATCTTATTTTTGACTATTTTTGCAGGTAACATTATTCAACTGAGTGCATCAGGAGCAGTAACAGCCTCCACACCCGCCAATACACAAGTCACAACAGCAATCCAACAAACCCCAGCAGTTTCACCCACATCACAGAATGGCCAGTCAGGACTCAGCAGTGTACTCATGGTAATTTTTAATGGCTTGGCCATGTTTGACCACAAATTAAGCAGGTCAGATGACCAGATGTCTTTTTTTGTTGTCCTCATCCACAGAGTAGATTATTTAAATACTTCTAATGAGCCATTATGTGAAATATTTATTTCTATTATAATATCTGTTTCTGGTCTATAAAGTTGATTTCACTTTTTACAGCCCATCTATATACAAGCTAATATGATATGCAAATCCATTATGGTTAAGGTTGGCCTTGCCATAAATAACATGATAATGAAATATATAGAAAGTAGTTTTATACATGTCCACCAATAAATAAAATAAGAAACAAACATAGATAACTTTCACCCCTAAACCCCCTAAACTGTACTACAAGTAATAAAAGACTTGAGTGTCAAGTCTTTTTATTCTGTCAGTAACATACAAACTTATTTCAGGTTGGAAATGGAGGCATTGGTCAAATACAAAAGTTGCCGTTGAATGGAGCAGAACTGCTCGAAGAAGAACCTTTATATGTGAACCACAAACAGTACCACAGGATAATGAAGAGGAGGCAGGCAAGAGCCAAATTAGAAACTGAAGGAAGAATACCCAAAGAAAGAAGGGTTTGTTTTTTCATTTTGAATTTGTGTTTTTTGAAGTTGCAAGCAAATGGAGGGAAGGCATATATAGAGCTCCATATATATTTCGTTGTTCTGCTGTTGTCTTTACAAAGTTGTTGATGATCAAAAGTTTGAGGACGAATGTAAAATCTGATTGATATGTATGCTCTACAAAAGAAAACTGGGGTACAATTTGGTGTTTGTCCATGAATAACATTTTTTGTTATTCCACTAACAACTTTAACAAGTTAAACATCATAAATAAATCTTTTTTATACACAACAGTAGTTAGGTTATATTATTTCAAATGCTTGGTGACTACTTTTTCAATTGATTTTGCAAAGATATGGAGGCATAGCTTTCCTGTTCTGTGTCATCATTTTTCAAATATTTATACAGTTTAATGGTAGTGAATAAATGATGTTTTTTACCATAAAAAGGTGTTTCATGGTCTGTGTGACAGTGATCCACTGGTGGATGGTTTATTTTGGTCAAAATAGTTTTATTTTTAGTTTTTTTATACAACCAAATAAAAAAGCAATTCTCTTTTGATTTAAATGAAAAATACAAACGGTCCAAAATGGCATGTATTTGAAGTTTTTGTTTAGATGAGTAAATTTTTTGGACATAACATTTTAAAGGTATTTTCTGGGAAACTGTTGGGTCAACAATAGCACAAGTGAGATAAGCTTTGTTATTTGAATGTAGGTTACCTCACTTGTGCTATGGTTGATTCATTTATTTTTGAACCGGTTCTTAAATTAAAAATACAACATAAGCATTCAACATCAAAACTTTTGTCGTCGGTTGTTTTCGCCATCTATCCTGGTCGAAAAGTTATATAATTAAATGTGAAAAAATGACATTTTTTAGAAAAAAATTCACAAATTTGTCCACCAAATCCTAAATCACATAAAAAACCGAGGAGAGATTTTCACAAATCTTAAATAGTCAAAGTACCTTTTCACTCAAAAATACCAAACAAATGGATCAAATTTTATGAAATTTTATTTTTATCTTAGTTTTTTACGAGGAAAACAACTGTGTAAGTTTGGATCTATACCCCAGGCGCCCCCTTGAATTTTTATTTACAATAAAATAAAGAACGTTTTGTTCTAAACAACATTTATTTTTGGCTAAGATTTTCTGAAAGTTATTAACTTTTACTTTTTTTGTGTTTTAGGCACTTTGTTTTCTTTTCCACCAAAATGTAGAAATTTCTCTTTCATCTTACATTTTAGAGAACTTTATTGTTAAGCAACTGTTACTAAAGTTTATATTTTTAAAATTATTATACTTTTCGGGTCTAGAGAAGGTTATATTGTTATGAAAATAATAATTTGCAGTAATATCTTTAACTTTAAATTAAAAATGCAATTTTAATCTCTTAGAAATACCTACACGAGTCGAGGCACAGGCACGCAATGAACAGAGTTCGAGGAGAGGGTGGACGCTTCCATAAAGGAAGGTGAGTTTCTTCAAAACTTTATTCTCTTATTTATGTCTTGTCATCTTAGCAGGAGTTTAGGCCTTTGCTTGACCCTTCAACACCGGTTGTTACAAAATAATTACATTTAATAAGTCTAACTTCTAATGCATTTCTTAGGTCAAGTTACTGAAAAATGAGTTATGTAATAGGTTGATTCATTTTCAAATAATTTACCAAAGATTTCATAACTTCAAACAAATTAACACATAAAATTGGTTACCCACGCACACACAACTGTAAAGTTAGGTTTCTGTTTTCAATGCACTACTTAAATAATCTTATTGTACAGAAATTTGGCATAACCTCAATATAAACAATTTTTTTTATACTTAGGATTCTTTATGACAGTTCAAAATGTTTTTATTATAGAAATGAGTGTATTTTAGGTGTAAAGTGTTTTTATATAAAAAGATAATTTTTTATAAATCTCGTAGCTAAGAGAGTCTATAATGAAAATGGTTTTGTAGTGCACAAAAATATAAAGGACTGTAAAACGCATATTAAATGTTTCTCTGGCTCTAGCAAGAGAAGGTGAGTGAGTTACGCTGAAACCTCTTTCTTGCAACTGTTTGTATAGAAATTGTCTCATTTTATAACAAAAACTTTTTCCTCCCATAACCATATCTAGGTTTCTTCTAAATTCTAATATGAGTTGAGAAAGATTTTACAACTCGATTGTTGAAAAATAAAATGTTAATCAGATGTATTTTGTATTTACAGAGATGAATGTGGAGTCATGGATAACTTAACAGGAATTTCTTTACAGGTATTTGACATTAAATTTAATTTAATTAGGTGTGAAATAAATATTTAAAACTACCTGTATTTCTATACAACAGTTTACAAATTATTATTAAGCTGTTTTAAAAAAAAACATCTTCAATAACTGACATTTTGTGGATGATTTATGTACTCTATGAAAATAAAGAATATACAATTCTAAACTGGTGTCACTTAGTTCTTAGGCTGTGACAAAGTCAAGCCTCTATATGTCACTGTTGATTGTTGAGACGGATGCAGAGGCAGATTTTTTTTTCACAATTTAAAATTTTTTTTTAAATTTTTTTCACAATTTTTGTTTTTAAATCTTGGTTAGTAGAATTATGTTTTTTTTCGCTTTAAATATTGGAACCTCAAGTTAGTAGAATTATGAAAACATATTTTTAAATTTCTATTTTACAGATTTTTATTTATATATAATTATATATAATTCTGAACAATATTGTCGAGAATACATTTTTTTTAAATGAATATTTATTGAAATATTAGGTTTTTAGCAGCACTTGTTTTCAGTCTTTACTTATTAAAACATACTTTTTATAAGAAAGTTGAAATTCAAGTTTAGCCTAGATTTTAATTGAAGGTTTAGAGAAAAATTTATTTTTAAACAAATGAAAGAATTAGAATGACTGAAAGTTAGTCAACGGCCTTGGCCACGTTGAAACACCGCTTCCCGTATGATCAGCGAAGTTAAGCAACGTTGGGTCTGGTTAGTACTTGGATGGGTGACCGTCTGGGAACGCCAGATGCTGTTGGCAACTGGCGGTAAATGTGCATTGCACCCATAGCCTGGTCCATTGGGGCCAAATAATGAATAAATAAATCTACATAGGCATAACAATTTCAATGTCATCGTCCTCGTTGTCAGCATTAGACAATGACTTGAATGCTTATATATCATCTATACTTTGAAATTTAATTTCATATAAGGTTGATTAATGGTTTTAATATATTAATATATATATTTTTATTAGACAATCTGATATGAAATCACAGAAATGCGCTATTGTGATACCTTATGTCATGTACACCCTTCAATATTGATTTATACTTTTATTTAAAGCTCTACAACAAAGTTTGTTCAATAACAATTGTTTGTGTGACCATTCTCAACATTATGCACTAATTATTTTTCAAGTTGATTGAAAAAAAATGTATTTTTAATAAAAAAAAACTTTTTTTAACCATTTTTCTCATTTAAAATTTTTACCAAGCTCATTGTTGAACAATATTTGTTTGTATGGGTATTCTCAACAGTATGCACCACTTATGTAAGTTGAATGGAACTTTTTTTATTTGAATTAAAAACGTGTTTTTTTTGTTAGTCTTTTACCAAGCTCATTGTGAGTTTATTTGAATTTATACAGCAATGTATGAAGAAATATCAACAACTTTCATTAAACAAAATGTTGTTAACAAATCTTTGAACAATATGTTTAAGATTTTGAATTGATAGCTTTACATAGAATTAATTCACTTATTGATACTTTCAAATCTCATTAGTATTTCATAATTTTAATATTAATCAATATCTTAGAAATATAAATTAATTTTATGTTTCCAATAACATAGTTTTCTTTAAGAATGTTCTGATATTTTGTTCTATTTTACAGGACAACAAGAATTGTGATGATTCACTAGATAAAACCAAGAATGAAAAGAAGAAAATGAAAATAGAACATAATGTTGTGAAGGGAGACATTATAGTTAAGACAGAATTTCATTCTGATGATGGAGACTTATATATTAACGAAACATCAAAGAAACAGAAGTGTAAATTATGTGGAAAATGTTTCCCAAATCAACCTATGCTTCCGAACAATATTTCTATTATGAAGTTACACTGGCAAGATGCGCATCCAGAAGAACTTGAGTTACATTTCGTAGCTAAAGATAAAGAGGTGAAGAAAAAAAAGGACAGGAATGTAAAAGCTAGTTGCGAATTTTGCGGAGAGATGTATAGTAGATACCAACTTGCTTACCACATAAATGATAAACATTTGCACACCAAAGTATACAATTGTATACATTGTGAAGCAACCTTTGATACATTAAATCGCAAAAAGGCTCATCAAAGGGCCGTTCATAAGAAAGAGAAAAAACATGTTTGTCATCTTTGTGGTGGAAAGTACGAGAAAGATAGTCTTTTGATGAAGCACATAAAAGTATTTCATGAAGGAAAGCGAGAACATATTTGTGAAATATGTGGACAAGATTTCAAGTACCCGAATGGATTGAGACAGCACATAAACAAAGTTCATTTACAACTTCGAAAATATCGGTGCAAACTGTGTGGAAAAACTTTCAAATGTGGGTCTGGTTGTAAGAAACACCTCAAAGTTGTGCACCACATTATAGGTGTCGATACACGCCTTAATAGTCCTTTTCTGCCTGATGATATGCCATTGGAAATTATTCATTGAATCAACAACATTCCACTGTAGTTACTTTGATGTAATTTAAATTGAAAAAGTACAAAAATTGAGTTACTATTATCCATCAACTGCAATAAACAAATAATTCAATATACTATAAACAAAAGTTATAGATCTGACAATTTAACAAAACTAATTAAAGTATTATAAAACTCTTCCTACCCACTCACACAACAGCCAACACCTCCCAGATACATGAAACAAACAATACTCGACAACATGCACACCACCCCAGAACATACCTAACCAATGCCGACTCTACTACAGGCCTTTGACATCGAAACCTTAGTTACACGAAAACGTTTTCGACTAATCCTTTCCTGAAAGT
>JARUHE010313493.1:0-20540 GCA_031471125.1 Archaeomysis grebnitzkii | reverse complement strand
TATATAAATATATAAATATATAAATAAACAAAACTAAGCATTGTTTTCGTTTCATGATTCTGATTATCACGTAAACTTCTTGTTTAAACAGCAAAATAATGGTTTGAACTTGATGAGTTATTGTATTATAGTTTTTTTTGTAAAGTTATTAAAATTGATACTTAATGTTTCTTTTCATTTATAATCCTTTATGAAATACGGATCTTGCATGTGAAAAGTTCGCTGCCTTCATGCAATACTTCCATCAATACTTATGACACAAACAGGGAATTTTGTTCAAATAATCTACCTTAATTATTGTAGAACGTTTGCCTTGACGTTGTCGTATCAATTATTATCCAATTTAAACTTCTCCAGTGTTTTTAATATTGCTTACAATTTTGTTTTATATTAAAATAAATTATAAACAAGTGGTTGAACCACAAAACTGTTGAGTTACATTGTGTTTCTAAAAACGTGGCCTCACAAATATAGTTTGGTAAAATTAAGACTGTTGTTTGTGAAAGTTTTTGATTTTAAGATAAGTTTCCCGAAATGCTTTAAATTGTCACTATTTTTTATGGTATTTATCATCTAATTGAAATTTATAATTTAAAAATTGTTTTTCATTATGATTCATTTACCATTTTGTTGGGAATTATTTTCTTTTATGTTTATGTTGATTGTTGAAAAATAAAAACTCAAGTTTCAATGTTTTTTGTTAATCTTTTACTTAACATTTATAATTAAAATATCTTTTTAACATTATTTGTATGTTAATATGTGGTAAGAGTTTTCTTGAAATGATAGCATGAAAATTGAATTAAAAATTTTTGTATTTGTTTATGAAACCGTAAATAAGTATAAAATAAAATAAATATTAACTGGTTTTGTGAATGTCTTTGTATTGCCCGTCAACTTTGGAGAAAACGTCCTCAATGAAACAAAATTCTTCCCGCTACTCGTGATTCATAATAAAAACATAAATCTGTTCCTAAGAAGTAAACGAAAATGAAAGCAAATCAATTAAAATTAATTGTGTTTTGGTAACAAATTTTTGCCAGCTTCATCTATTGTGGCAGATCTTTGGTGTGTACTAGTTTCTACTTTATTTTGTAGTAAAGTAGATAAATGACCTGAAGTATAAATGTATTAACGTTATTATCAAAATCCGAACTTTTTGAAACGTTTCTCTAGAATTGTTTACATGTCAAAGCATTTAGCAAATCATAAAGATTTTTTTTTGTTTTTGTAAGACATTGAGTATTGAATTGTTTTAAGGAATTAGGTTAAATTTTCATTTTTAACGTATGAACAATTTAATGTCGGAAGTTAATGAAACACAAATGAATTGTATAGTTTGGATGATTGAAAAGGTGTGATGGAAAGCATTGTGTGAATGTGTTTCTCTTAAAATGCTAATTAACTCACACGTTTTGTATTTCGTTTCATGAAGGTGAGCTCACTTCATCCCATGCAAAACAGTGGAGGTGGCTATTGGGGGATGAAGCACCCGTGTCCCATTTGCGGAAAGTTCTTCCCCCGCAACTGGAACTTGGCTCGGCACCTGAGGACCCACACGGGAGAGAAGCCCTACAGGTGTGCCTTCTGCGACCACTGTGTGTCCGACAGAGACAACCTGAAGAGACACGTGGCGGCCATGCACTCAGGACAGTTGGAAAGAGACACATCGCAATAGGCAAACATTTGCACCAGCTCAAAAAACAAAACTTTTAAATAGTCAAAAATTATATCAGGCAACTTATAGGTCCCACAAGGTCTGCACTACTTCGAAAGTAATGCTTAAAACAATCGTTATTCAGCAACAATTGGAGCTCCAGTCATACTTCAAAGGTTAAAGTGGATAGTTTAGTCTTATTCTGACATAATACAATACGTTGGTATACTTAAGGGCTTACAAATACGTTGGTATAACTAATGACTTAAAAATACGTTAGTATAATTAATGGCTTTGTCTAAATTGGACAAAAGCAGCACATATTTATGGAAAAATAAGTTTGCATAAAGTTTATTGCTATGTTTTGTTAAAATTGTTTAAACTTTATTTACATTTAATTATGTATTGCTTAATATTATTTTGTTTTAAATGTTTTTGTTATGAAGTTTAAAATAATTATGCCACACCAATTTAGTTTTAAATAAGATACATATTTGTTTTCTATAATGGTGTTGTGTTTTAAATTGTTAATAAAGTATTGAATTGTTTTATTTTTAATTTATCTAAAATGCCTGAGAATTGAATGCATTTGAGTTATCTAAATTGTATTAGCAAAGTTATGATCTTCTCACCCAATTATTTTGATAATGATGTTCCAGTTCTGTTTGATTTGCAATAAAATATTCATTGTTATGAATCTTCAATGTTTGTCGTGCAGCTTAAAAAAGTGCTTGTGTGCTGTCTTTGTAGTCCAACCAAGACTATTATTACGATCATTTAACTGATGGGTGACTCAAAACCACCCTCAACACCAACACAAGGGCTCCAACGATGACGGATGGAGTTCCCACCGAGGAAACAAAACAACTTCTCTGGCATTGTGCCTCGAATGACATCACACATTATAGAGCAAGTCGCAGTAACATTTAAAGTTTGTTAGATTGCACATATTGACAATCATACTTAACCAAAATAAGTAAAATACATATTATTAAACAAACCTCATAGTTTTATTTTGTTTTATCTGCGTTGGAAGGATTTCCATTATGATTTACAATGCATACCTTCATTGTTGGTTGAGTTTGGTATTGGAACAAAAATCAGCAAATGAGGTAATCTATTCTAGATGATCGATGTCAGAAGCTCATTTTATTTTTTCCAAGAACTTAATTTGTCAAGCAAATAAAAATCAAATTTAGGTTCTTTGGCAATTCATTTTTGTGTAATGAATTAATGACAGGTTTTGTGACCAGTTATTTTGAATTATCTTTCATTTTAACCTTTTCATTTCCATGAGAATTATACTTATTCTATTTCATAAAAAATACGTGTTTAAAAGAAAAGAATAGTATATGTTATATGTGTTAAGATATACAGTAAAAGTATTAAAAAAACATGCTTTTGGATTCTATATATTTTTAGGGTATCTATCCTACGGATACCCCTTTACAATCGACATGCGTAGGTCAGTCCGTCGTCGTCATCTGCGGCGTCTCGCGTTCACAATTTAGGTGAAGGCAAATGTTGAAATTTTTCGTTTTTGATTTGACAGTTTATAGATAATAATAACTTTGCTTAAATAAAAATCTATAATATATTTTCTTTATACAATGATGTTTTATAGCTTAATTTATTTTTTATTTTTGATTTCACAGATTTTTTTTATTGAACAAAGTTTATGAGCTGAATTGTGGCTACTTGAATAAAAAATTCTATATATTATATTTTCTTTGAAAAATATGTTTTATACATCAAATGACTATTTTTATAAGAGGTGAAGATAAATGTTTTTATTTTTTTTTAAATTTACAATTTTGTCTTGAATAATAACTTTGCTTAAAAAAATAAACAAGTTTCTATTGATTTTTCCCTAAAAATTATAATTTTTAATGAACTTAAAAACATTTTGCTATTTTTATAAGAGGTATAAGTTTATAGATACGTTTATAGATCAGCTGAACAATAACTTTGCTTAAATAAAAAAATATTCTATGAACTATATTTAAAAAAAAATATTTTATAGTACTAATTAAACATGAAAAATATTTCACTATTTTTACAAGAGGTGAAAGCGAGTGTAAAGTTTTTGATTTTATAAAGTGATAACTTGTATATAAGTACAATTAATATGTCATCTAAGTTTTTGTCTTTTACTGAAACCTTTTGTTACCTCTAGTTGATGGATGCACTATTATATTTAAATGATATATCAAATTTTTTCTTATTTATAGAGTATCTGCACGGTTACTGACGTGAGAAAAAACCTTTAAATAATCCCCTTATGATATAGATACACAGATTATATATGTAACGTATATGTAACGCTTATACTTGAATTTAAGAATTTTTTACTGCATAAAAATGAAATAAATACACACATGTGTCTGTGTTCTCTGCCAAATGTCGACGTGAAACTTTGAAAGGCATTTCCCTGACTCTTTTTATTCTTGCCCCGCCCGTGATAAAATTTCATCAAATTGATCTCTAACGTTTATATATTTTTTATAGTAAATACAGATGTAACGAAAACATGAAAATGCATGTATTTATAGACACACGCGCACACACGCACAAACCCAGACACATTTATATAAGGGCCTACTGTATAACTTGTTTTTGATATTTTACTTATTGACCTGTTGGGTTTTCTTTTATGAAATATGCCATACCACCGAGATATATAGAACGTTGAAGCCCTATATTGCATGAAAATTATTATGTTATTTCCATGGACTATAATTGCTATTTTTTACCATACAATTTTGTTTGGTGCTTTCAGATTCACTAAAAACATGTTTGAATTGTATTATATTGAAAAGACTAAATATTTCATTTATTATGATTTGATATGATGCATCATGTAAGCTTATATAATACAGATTGGTCATATTGACTACTAAACATTCCCTAAATTACATTTGACTATAACTTATGGAAGTGGCTATTATTTAACCATTTTATGACTAACTAAGGTCCAAAAAGCTATTCATGTGTTTCCAGTGTTGTTATGGGTTTTGTTAGTATTTAGCTAAAGTCAATTCATTTGATATTAACAGACTAAAAGTTTTAATTTTTTGAAATATATGTAAGCAAATTAATGTTGTTTCTTTATTTGATGCATAATTTTTTAAGATATTTGTATAATCCCTAACTAATTCTTATACCAGGAACAATAGCATTATCTGAAAAAATATATTTGAATTAGAAATAAGACTAAAATGCAACCATCTTCTGAAACGTATATCAAACAAACTTTTATTTAGATTATGAATTTTAAATGAGTTTGAAACATGTTTCAAATTGCACAAATTAAATTAATCTGTTTTGAAAAACTGGTTACTAATTGTAATCTATCAAATAGGCTTTGGTAAACATACCTAAGCAATAAGTTACTGAACGAGGTTGAATGTTTCAATTTAATATTCAGATATTTGTTGGAACACGCAAAAGCCACACTAGAAGCCGGTTAAACATAATTAATTAACTGAAACAATTAACATTTCCTCCATAGCAAATGAATTGAGCAATTGTCAAAAGTACAACACATTAAAATAATGATTGGTTCGAGCAAACAACTCTCCTATCATTTTTCAAGAATTTTGCACTAATGAGTTTACCAACTTAGAACATTTAACCAATACTGCCGGAGAATCATTAATACATTTGTGACATCCTCACAGGATTATTCCAATGCAATATTTTTCAATCTTCTGAAGTTTATTTTAAACAACCAAGTATATTCAAAATACTGCAACATGTACATAACCTACACTTCTAGAGACCATCACATCACTTCCATTTTTAAATTATTACACTGGCTTCCAGTGAAGTATAGAATACAATATTAAAAAATGCTTTATTAACGTACAAGTATCTACGTGATATATCACCTGACGACATTTCAAGTCGGATCATACCACATTAAAGTAACCAGCAGCTTCGTTCAAGCAACAGGTGTCTGATTAAACCTGAGAGGGTGAGATTGGAGATTGATAAGAGGGTTTTTCTGACTTGGCTCCATGCATGAAATTACCTTCAAGTCAATCTCAGTTTGGTGGACAATATTGGGTCATTCAAAGCGGGCAGAGGATTCACTTTTTTGTAGTAGCATAAGAATCTTGATTTCGTTTAGTATAGATTAATAGGATGCTATCTTTACGATGTCTAGCCTATACTGTATTATATAACAAACTATAAAACTCCGTGATATTCAAGTTATTAATCAAGTTTAAGTTTAATATTATTAATAATCGTTTTCACTTCATGACCACCACACTTAAGTAAAAGCAATGTTTATGTATAATTCTTGACAGTTGACTATTAATGTTTAAATGAATGATAAATGAACTCCAACTGTACTCACGGTTCAAACAAAGACAAAACGGAAACTTCTTTCACTGTAGAGGCAAAAAGTATTAAAACTTTTAAGGAAAGACTAGATCATGATTGGAACATGTATGGACATGGGCACTTGAATAGAGAGACCTAACTATTAGCCCATAAATATAGTAATTGTAATTGTGAGATTATAAGCCCATCCTATTATTGTGATGATTTTTTTATATTCTGAGAAACGTTTAAGATTTTAGATAGTTTCGTCTAAACTAAAGTATATACGTATTCAGTTATGCTTAAGATTGCACGATCTATTTGAGAAAGTAAAAAGCTCATAAAGTTAGTTAAAACTAAATACTATATAAAATCGTTGACTGAGGTTATACAGAAACGTGCAGTATTAGTATTTACAATTTCCATCAATAATTCTGTGAATGTAAAATAAATCATTAAGGTTCATGCACAGTATAAATAAATACGTTTTACATGAGTTTGTTAACTCAATGTTTAACCTAAAAATAAATGAGCAATAGAAACATAATTATTTAGTTATATGGTCTTGAAATGTTAAATCATGTAATGTAATGCTGAAAACAAAAACAAACTTTTGCAGTGGAAATACATTTTATATCTTATTTTGTGTTGCTTAAGTTTATACATTGTTCTTAAGACATTGAAAAAAGACTATTGTTGGTTAGAACTTGATAATTATTGTTTTATTTTGTTATTATGTATTCCATTTAAGTGTTATTATAATGTAAGAAAGTACATTTCTCAACAAATTTGACATACTAATTGTTTTTATATAGCCTACCTGCATAAGTCATTCAACAAAACATTGCAGATAACAAACGATCCTAAGAAAGCTACGTTGAATAATTGAAATATGTTACCGCAAGCAATGACGTCACAATTCAGTGAACCAGCTTTGTTATAACAAGGTATTGGATAAACACGGTCTTTTATTCATTTGGGATAATGTACTTTTTGTCTATTGTTAATTTTAAATTAAAATTCAAACCTCAATTTGAAATGTTGTGAGATAGTACAGCAACATAAAGTTGCCGAATATTAAAGCTGAAGAAAAGTCTTTGCTATGAACCTTTGATAAAAGTTAATGCTTTAAAGAAATTGAACCAATTCTGATTTAAGATTTCTCTTCACAGGTCTTTTATTCATCAGGCATAAGGAAAGCCCTGATTTGCTGCTTTTGCTATAAATCTTTTCCTGGCAAATGGAAACTCGAGCGACATCTTCGAACGCACACGCTTGAGAAGCCTTATAAGTGTGATCATTGTCCATATGAATCTTCGGACAAGGATAACTTGAGAAGCCATCTTTCGAAACATAATAAACCGTCGTGAAATGTTGTGGAAAAGTATGATCGCTGTAAATAGTTAAAATTTCATTCATTGGTTGCAGCCACTCACATAGAAATACGAAAATACATTTCATATGAATTGTTCATGGTGTGATGAAATCATGAAAGGAAAGACATGACTTACCATTTGCTTTTAAATTGTGCTGCATTGATAGTAAAACTTGTGAACAATTTGTTATTAAAGTTATATTTTACTGGATGTGTTTATAAACATTTAAATTGATTAACAAAAACATTTCTGTGATATTAATTTTTTTAATACATTTTTATGTTGACATTTGGTAAAGATTATTTGAAAGTTGATAAAAAGATGGAAAAATATTGTTACATTTAAAAAATAGGTCTGTTCTATCAAATGTTTTATGATATTGCCAGTTGTTGGTAAAATTTTAAATTTCTAATAAATTTTCAACACAATTTTAAATTTCTAATAAATATTCAACGCATTTTGAATTAGTCACTCCTGTTAAATTGATTCAATGTTACTAAAACCAAACCAATTATTTTGATGAATAAATAAATAAATAAATAAATAATTTTGATAAATAATACAGGTTCTAAGAATAAAACATTGGCTTCCAGAGTCCCACAGTGCAGTTGCCTGAGAATAACATTTAAAAAAAATATATATAACTTCATTGTACGACATATTATTTGGATCATTACTCTGCCACTGTAGAGTGATACGCACAGTCACGGGATCTACATATCTCTAAATTCTGTCCATCCCAGCAATGTAATTTTTCAAAGCAGTCAATACAAGTATGCTTAAAAGATGAACGCAATTTCTTGCTGCCACATCATCTAAACCTCAATGACCGAAAAAAATTCATAATAATAGGTTCAACCACTAGGTTACAAAAAATTTAAGATATTAGTTATACTGTAGGTTTTGTAGAAATATGTTATAGTCATGCAATACTTATTAAACTTTTTGAGTTTCTTACACTGTTGAAGAGAGAACAAGATTTTCTTTCGTTTTAAAGTCTAATCTAATTTTATTCATTTGAATTAGTTTTTACAATGCCAAGAAAGAAGAAAATCATTTTATAATAAAAGAATCTTTCAAATAGTCGAGAAATGCTACAAAATTAAAGTTTTTGTGTAGACAAGTAAGTTCTTAGAAATGAAACTTTAAATTTGTTTTTGGAAAACTATGTTTTTTGATAAAAGTAAATAGTGTATATTTATTTACGGGACCAATTTTTATAATTTAGAAAGCAATTTCATAAAATTTCAATACTCAAACTTTTGTCGTCGGCTATTTTGGCTCCCTATCCTGGTTGAAAAGATATATAATTAAATGTACCCAAAAATGACATTTCTTGTCTTTTTTTCTTCAAAAATTCGTCTACCAAAAACTAAAGCACATACATAAAACGACGAGAGATTTTTAATTATATATCTAAGAATAAGTGTGAAAATATAAGAGCTTTATCTTAAATATTCCGAGGGCCACTTTTCACTCAAAAATATCCCAAAAAGGGTAGAAAACGCCCCTTTCTACCAAACAAATAGACCAAACCTTATGAAATTTTATTTTTATTTTTGTTTTTCAATATAAAAATTTAGCGGATCAATCCCACCAGTTAAATTACACATTTGTATGAGCAAAATATGAGAATTAAGACCATGGTTTACAATAGTATATTATATACTCTTCCTTCAAATCAAATAAATAGAATGCATTTAATACATAACAATGCAGAAAGTCATTAATAAATAACAAGGCGTATTCACATAACACCCTAATTAATACAACTAAACTTGCTTTCCCTTAACTTGAGAATAAAGAAAAGACATTAATTTAAAGAACGCACTTTTAGACACGGGCTCCCCTGCTAGTTCTACTGTTCCCCTAAAAACTTCGCCTCCTTGTGTATACGTCACCTGGTAGACGGAGTAACCGGCCAACCCACAATCCAAAGCGACTTCATTTTCTTAAATACATTTATTGGAACTTTTGAATTTTATAAAACTTATTTTCAACATTCTGAAACATTACAAATGTGAATTAACAAAATAAAATAAAACTAACAGTTGTTTCAAAAATTAAAACAACATCTATGCATAATTATATCCATCATCAACAGAGTGGTTTGAAAGACTAAAGCTCTGACAAATCTGAACGAAGTTGGGAATTTAAAATTAAGCTTAGTTGCCAGATGCTGATTGGTATTTACAGCCCAATTTCATTAGAAAAAAGAGCCAACATAGGCAAAATGTTTATCTTCTGTATACCATTATAAAAATTGTTGAGAATTTAAAAAAAGTCTTTAACATTTTGAAGGAAGGAAGGAGCACCCAATAAATACCCATCAAACTGGAGGGTCTAGTGACGTACACACGCTGTCTTTAACTTACTGTATTTTTCCTTATACTGTGTCATATCAATGTCAAAACAAAGGCAGGATTAGCCAAATCCATAATTTTATTTAAAAAAAGGCATTGAACATTATTTATTTTTAAATTTGAGTTCAGGGTTTATTATTTTTTTAGGTTGTGATGAGTTTCACATTTGTTAGTATTGAAAAAATAGGTTATTTTAATAAAGTATAAAGCCCTGCTGAGTTCCAGTGGTTGGCATTGAAGGGCTGCATAAATTTTCTTTTTTCTTCATCTAAATATATTTGAATAGACTGAATATCAATCTTTCACATAGTTATGGGTCGTCCTTGACTATAACTAGGTGAGGGAATAAACTGGAAGTAGTGATGTACGAACCAGACCCATTCCCAGTCTTAAATTTATAACTTCCGACTGGGTAACACAAAACCATTTAATAAATTGTGATGATGATCGTCCATTGTTAACGATGATTCGTCTTTCTTGGGAGACAATTATATTGTGTAAACGACCAACTGGGTCCTGAACTGCCATGCAGTATCCTTCCTAGTCGGAAATTATAGTCAAGATTTCCACCTGTTTTGATATTAATTAGCCGTTTAGTGTTGTGTTAGTGCTGTTTTTGATCTACAGCTTAAAAGTGAAGATTTTCAGAGTAGTTATTCATCACGAAATATCGCTGATTTAACATCTGAATTTTTTATGATATTTTTTGATACCATTATCTGTCAAAACTCGACGCTAAAATAAACAGTAGTTTTTGATCGATGTTTCTGCTTATTGGCATACTTTTGAATCGAGTTATGTACCAAAAAAATACTTAAACAGTTAGATAAATTTGTCCAATTCTGGACATTTATATCTTAAAAGGTACTTAAATGGTACTCACAAGGTATTCAAAATGCTTAAATCGACTATGATTCGACTAAAAAGTATCTCGTTTTACAGTTGATACAACAATAATAAGGGGTTATAATAATATAAGGAAAGATTACACTTCAAACAGAGAACTGTAAAGCTGAAAGGCGCTATATAAATTTGAAGAATTATTATTATTATAACATCTGCAAAAATAACTACAGCGTTGCGTTGGTCATCAATATATTTTGTCGCAAAACAAATATTGATTTAATAAAAAAATTGTGTATATAAGGTGTTGAGTTTGATTGAAAAAGTTCCCAAGTTGAGATTCTTGATCATATTTCGTAATATCTTGACACAATTTATTGTATTATTGGTTATAGTATTGTTAGAAATGTTTGCGATTACATCACTAACTAGGCATACAATTGGCGAAGTGAGAACTCCTCCACCAATAAATGTTTTTCTAGTGATTAACGGTAAGGATGAACTGTTTTAGACTTTTTACGCTAGTTCTCAGATTTTTTAATTCCTCCATAATTAACATACGAAATATTAGTTTTTGTTATTATTTTGGTATATCTTGGTTTGCAAAAAATGTTGAACTGCGTTTTTAGTTTAAATAAATGAAATTATAAACTTATTATTTAAAATAATAATTGCGATATGAAACAAAGTAACCTCAAATATAATTTCACATTTTTAGAATACATTGTTGCTCAGTTCAAATGATGGCATTATTTTTTATTATAAAGGTTTTGATAAAAACTGTCAGTAGAACATGCTAGACAATTATTTTCTATTGACATTAAAATAGCTTGACTGTCTTTGTTCTCCTGTGAATGTGCTCTAACCGGCTTTTCCCCTTCAGGACAGCGCCAGCTACGTCACGCAGGGCCTGCCCATCGCCAGCCTGGTGGACCGCGTGTGTCCCATCTGCGGCCGCGTCTTCCCCTTCCCCAGTGACATGACCAAGCACATGCGTTCGCACACGGGCGAGCGCCCCTTCCCGTGCCCCATGTGCACCTACAAGGCCACTCAGAAGGGCCACCTCAAGAGACACATGCACTCCTGCCACTACAAGAGCGAACCCGGCCCAAGCGTCAGTGTACAAGTAAAGATCCTCGGTACGGACCCATCTTCAGCTTAAAATGTTTGTGCTGTATTGCCATGCATGGGTCAAATGGTACACACCGAGTCAAACGATGGGCATAATGCAATTGATGCACCATGCCCAAGGGATCAAGGCATCCACAAAACTGACAACATTAATACTCGTTTTGAACTTCAAAAACATTTTCTATGGAAAGAAAATAATCCAAAATTATTGAATTTGTTAAAACAGCTTCAACGACAATGGAATAAATAATGAAGGTATCTTTACTCAACGTTTTGAATAACTTTTTTAAAACGAACGAAACCGTACATTGTTTGCTTGAGTCGTCTTTCCTTCTAAAGTGTTAAAAAATATTATTAAGTGTAATTGTGTCTGACTGATTCGCTAATTTCTTCACCCAGGAAATATCAGAAATGAAGAAGTTTATGTTTTTTCATTAATTTGAAACAGTTGAAATATTGAAGCATGGCATATACATTTCATGTTTTATTTAAATTAAAAGTTTGAAGCCAAAAGTTCAAGGGAAAAAACATGTTTAAGACTTGTGTGTTGAAGTATGAACATAAAAAAAACATAGTGATGTCCATTCACATTACTTGGTACATAGTCCAATGCATGAGTGTAATGAAAAATGAAACTAAATTTGACATTTCATTATTGTGCTCGAGTATTTGTTACATATACTTCTTGTACAAGGTAGTTAGTTACTGCAATTTCTCAAAAAAAATCCACGTAAAAAGTATATATTTTCAAAATGTATGTTTTGGATGTATTTACTTACCTAAAATAAATGTGTAGCGATAACAAATCTGTTAGAAAATATAAATCGACGCGATGGTTCATATCACTAAAATAAAAATAAAATGTTCTTTGTCATAGATAATTTGTATTATTATTTTGGAGCACTAATTTCATCATTTCTGTTGGCAGGAGATGGAAAATATCAGCAATAGAAGATCTGTTGAAGCGAAAGTTGATCGAACCTGTCAGTTGTGTGGAAAGATTTTCTTGTTTCCCAGAGATCTGAACCGACACATGTTGGTGCACACCGGCCTAAGACCGCATTTGTGCCCACATTGCCCATATAGAGCCAACCAGAAAGGCCACGTATTGATCCACATTAGGAAGCATCATCAAAACTGATCAAAATTGATCCACATTAGGAAGCATCATCAAAACTGAGATTAACCAATAAATGAGCCAAGCTTTCGTTTCACCAAATGTAAACAATTAAAATAAATATAACATTGTAGCTCTGCAAATTTCTTTCGATTCTTCATTCTGAAAGAGCTAGTCAACCGAACATAGATAATGAATGCTGGATGTTACCAGTCAAAGCAAATCTTATGTTGTTGTGACTCGTCTAATCCAGGTGATATTTTAATTCTGCAAATCTGGATGCGGCTTCAGAGAATTCATGCGGGTGAGGAAAGAGCTCAATCGTCCAGAGGTTGCTAGCTTTGTGCGTCAACATCGAAGAAATTCGATGGAATCGGATCATCATTCAATTGACAAGAAAATGCGAAATGGTTTTCTGTAGATTTTGTGATATTTTTAGTTTTTGAAGATTGGCCATGTCTGCTTTTGGGAGATAGGAAGATAGTGTTGATAGGTGAAAGCATAGATGTTGAGAAAGGGAGTGGACAGACATCTGGGGACTATCATTCTCCTTATTTTTTTGTTTCATATAAATGGTAATTAAAAAAAACGAATAACGGCACACCTGAGGCCAGGGTGTCATTTTTAAAACTTTTAGCTTGGTGAGTATGGCATATGTTTGCCTTTTTCAGTTTTTGTTGCAGAAATAGGTTACTTCGTCACAATGTTTGGGTGAAATAGTACAAAAATTGAAATCTCAAGCATAGATTTTTTTTGTTTTTAACACCCTGCCTGAGGCTAATGCTTATGTCAATTCTTTATTTTAAGTAAAATAGGACTATTATTGAAGTGACTATAAGTCTGAAAAAGTCAATGTTTGTTATATTTGATAAAAAATAAATCCAATTTCCATTGGAATTCCAATCATATAAATTAGCCATTCCAATCTAGTCATGGGATCCTAAAGGATACAACTCATTGACGGTGTTTTCTTCTGCCGAACATGCGATATGTAAAATGCGATTCACGTCAAATCCTAAGTATTGACTGACTGAAACGTGGCACATGATCTTGTTTCTGACTTGGAGTCTGTTTTTCAGACATGATTAAGGGTGGCAAAACTACCGGGCTTGCGTTAATTTCGATCTCTCATTATATTGTAGAATATGAAAAAATAATTGAATTAAATTTATTTGATTATGGTTTTAAATTTGTGTCCCTTCTGCCAATTCCTCCAATCTGATCTTGACGATTTTTATGAATTGGAATTGGTTATATTTTATGAATTTCGCAAATGTTTGTTATTTTAAGACGATAAAATGTTTTTCATTTTAAATTATTTTTAATTGTTTATATAACACTAAGTTAATTTTAATATTCTTCATTTATTTATTTAACAAAAAAGTAGTGAATAATTGTATATAATATCTCATTAATGTGAATTTAAATGATAATAAAATTTATTTATTTTAATTTTTATACTTTCCTTAATTATTAGGACGATAGCTCTACAGTTTTAATTCATTAATACATTACCAACTTTGATATTAGTGACTGAAAAGCATTTTGTTAATGGTTAAACAAACATTAATTTACCCTATTGGATTTAAATTTCGTCAAGTTTTCAAAAATTGAAAACAACTTGGTGGATCTGTTAGTTTTGAAACGGAATCTTATCTTTGTTGAAAAATTAACGGAATGTTTTTCTGGTGAAAAGTACTAGATGGAAAAAATAGCTTTTTAGATGCATTTACAGGACCAGTGTTATTGTTTACTGTGAAAGTATCAATTTAAGATAATAAAACGGTAAAAAAAACTTTTTCTCATCGTTAACCCCTTTTCATATATGATCCTCGCCTATGGTACGCAAATTCATATCGTGTGGCAATGTTGACTGTCTGTAGTCCTACATTTACAGTACTTAGGTCTATTATGGAGGTAACTCGGCGATGCTTGTAATTCTAATTAGTACACCTCACAGAAAACATAAATTAAATTTGGATACAACAACTACAACCAAGATCAATCTTAGCATTTCGTTATGACACATTTTATAACTCTGAACCAAACCCTTTTATATGGAATCTTACACACATACCAATTTCTGTACTTTAAACGTCACCTTATCTACTAGCAAGAACCTTCAAGTGCAAGTTTGTTTCCTTCAAACCTCAATTGAACTCAATGGGAAGACCATCAACTAGTATCTTACCTCTTGCCTTTGTTTGGCTCGAAACAATCAATTCTATTGCGATGTTTGTATTGATTATACAAACATTGCGAGAATACAACTATAACCTACAATATGATACAACCTCACATAAATAATTATTTATTTATTTATTATAATCAATTTATAATTTTATGCAAAGGGTAGTAAATGAAGGAAAGTTAAGTTACATAAATTTAGGTTTAAAGCTGCCATTGATAACCAAACTTCTGAGATATTCCGTTTAAAACTTCATTTTGTGATAACAAAATTGTCGGTGCTTGATATATTTGTTCAAAAACAATTATTTTAAAAACCATTTACATTTACAACTTGATGGTTGCGGTCGGAGCCCACTGCAATATATATATATATATATATAAATATAAATATAGTACTTTCTTGTTAAGTGTTGCTACTTGCTATAGCTGATTAACACATCTAAAGTAGGCTTTAGCCGGAGAATAAGCCATAAGTTTAATTGTGATAACTTTTTTCAAATAAATTGATCACTGTACATGAAAGATATTAATATTTCATTTATTTTGTGTAATAGTATCTTTCTTGTTCAGTACTTTCACTACTTTTTATACTTACCTAAACTGGACTAATGCCAACTAATATATTTGAACTAGGATTTAGCCACTGTCAAATACATATATTCACTTATAAATAACATTTCATAAAAATATGCTGTCCTATGTATCAAAAACTTATTTAACAGTTAATAATTACCTTTATTCCACGAAAAAATAAATTTAAAACAATTTCTTGGAGTGTCTGAATGTTAAAGAATTTGCAGCGAAAATTAGCTGCAGTCCGCTCGATTGCAGCGAAAATTCGCTCGAGTGCGCTTGATTGCAGCGGGCTCCGACCGCAACCAATAAGCATTTTTAGGCATCTCTCATAGGCTCTGATTAACCACAATTAATACATTTTTCAATTCAAAGATATCTCATATGCTTCACATATGTCAGCCATTTGATGGCTTTCCATTCATTTTTTTCTACACCAAGGATGGTTATCTGTTTGAAGAAGAAGGTAACCTTTCAGGATCAACACTGAAATTACTAACTACATAAAAGCTTTATGGTAAATCATTTCTGAACAAATTACTTTGAATTGTCTTTACCTTTGACTAATTATTTTGAATGCTCCAATAGATTTTACAAATTTACATTGGAGAATGCTGGCCCCAGGTTCATGTCAGTGTTGATACAATAATGAAGATGATTGTGAGATTGATTTATGATATAACATTGGATACTTTGGAAATTGAAAAACAGGTTTGTTCTTTATTTTATAAGGGAATTTTTTTTAATATGTGTAAGGAAGCTATACATAAGAGTTATTTTTCTCCACTTGACATTAACTTCAGTAAAACCATGCATACCTATCAGATTTTATAAATTGTTTACTTAGAACAAAATAAAGAACTAATAATTTTATGCAATCCATGTTTAGTAATTGTGTATAGTTAAAGGCATTTTTGAAAATAAAATAAAATCAAACTTAGTTTACAATATTGTTCATTGTCGAGCATGCGTAGTGAAGCTCTACATAGGCGTTGCAATTCCGATGTTGTCCTCGTCGGCATTAGACAATGACTGAATACTTATATATCACCTATACTATTTTTATTTCTTTTCATATAGGCTTGGGTATTGGTTTTAATATATTACTAGGTATTTCTATTTGATTTTATCACATTTTATTTACATTTTTTCATCAAATTAACTTTAATTTTTTTTTTTACAAAATTTCTTTTTTTTCTATTTTAGTTTGATTTATGCATCAATGGATTGGTGATAATGTATACATAAATAGTCTCTAAGGTGATTTTTTGATAAAATCAGGTTTTCTCACTTTGTAACAACATTTTTTATTGGCATTTGTGGAGATTTTTTTTTAAAGTTACTGAATGGATCATCGCGAGACATTTGAACCGTCCGGTTCGTGGATTACTAGTATATAGTTAAGAAATGGTTTCGAAGCATATACAATGTTTAAGCCAGGCATCAAGCGTTACTTATACTTTAATTTATCTTGTGCATTCATGGTTATTGCATTTGCTTAATACATAAACAAGATCTGATCCAACCTGATTTCTGAATTAGAATAAAAGAGTGCACTACTATATAGTATCTCCACACAAATTTTTCATAAAAACCATTATATCTCGATAATTATAATTTTTACAATAAATATGACTTGGTAATATGTAATGTACACTTCATAACTGTTCGTTTGAGATATACATGATAACTAGGTCAAAAAACAAAAAGTTAAATATTTTGGATACAAATACTATGCGGACAACGGAAAAGCAAAAAGAAGAAAAAATATTTTCTTCAAAAAACTATTTGTTTCCATATCAGAAATGTCAATCAAAAAGTGAGGAAAATTTATTCAACTAAAAAATTGTCTTCAAGACCTTCCATAAACAATTCATTTTCTATTGGTGCATAAATCAAACCAAAAGATAATTTTTTCCAAGTCATATAGTTTGCAAGTGGTAAAGTGCCTGTATGAAATTAGTAGTTCCAAAAAATTTGGTTCAGAAAAATGTAGTGTGATAAAATGAAGGGTGGTTATTTTCAAATTTTTCTCTAAACTAACTTTCTTAACATGCACAACAAATGAATTGCAGCCATAGCTTAAACTTTGACTTGTTTTGTGATTAGTTATAACTTAGTTCACTGGTTTCTAACCTCCCTGCCGCAACCCGAAAGCGCGGCACGGCAATTATAAAGGAAACACTAATACTGATTACTGTATATCTAGTTTTGCATCATTTCAATGCAGAGTTTGAATCTTCATATATGTTAGTAAAATTATGTTCATAATTAAATATTTAATTATTACATGCCCATTTGTTATACTTGAAAAAAGGTAGGACTTACTGTAAATTATATTAATACAACCAACGGTTATTTTTGCAAATATGAAATAAAAAAAATTCTGGATTTTTTTTTGTTAGCAATCTAACACACATTATTAGGAAATGTTTATTTTATGACAGGTGCAGCCCAATTTTAAACATGCTGAAATCATGCCATCATGTAAAAAAGGTTGGTATCCACTGACTTAGTTTGTTGATGAAAGAAGAGAAAGTAAGAGTTCCTATAATTTTGGCCGGGTTTCTACATAATTTTGTTGATGAGAGCTTCCATGAAATGGCAGAATGTTGGTGTTGGAAGTGGCTTAAATGTTTAATATTTCGTTTTACATCGAATTGACAATTCTTTTTATTATAGTAATGGATTTTTATTTTTATTTTACATAGTATTGTTACTTTTTATCTATATTTTTTTATTTTCATTACAAAAGTTATAAATATTTTTTGGTTCAGTGATGCATCAATATACTCGAAATGAAGTGTCTATAAACAGTCTTTGAGGTGAATTTTTGTTTAAATAATTGTTTCTCATTTTTGTAAAATCTTTTATGATTGAAATTTTTTATATAATAACATAATTTTTTTCATATTTAGGTTTGATTATGCACCAATAGATTGTAAATGAAGTGTATGTAAATAATCTCGGAGGTAAATATTTAGTTAAATGATGTTTTCCCATTTATAAAATCCTCTTTATTGACATTTCTGATATGACAACTGAGTTTTTTGTTTTGATTTATGTAGCAATTGATTAAGATGAGTATGTAAATGGTCTCAAAGATAAAGTTTTGATTAATTTATATTTTCTCATTTTTTAGCTTTGTTGATTTTTTTATTTTGTTGTAAGTTATTTAATAATCTAGAGTCGTTTGAACTATACGTTTCATAGATTAGTAGTAATTCTGTCTTCTTCCCAATATGTATACATTGTTTAGTTGTTAAGAGCTTTGTCGAAATTATAGGATATAACTTGAATCTTAAATTTTTGTATACTGTGTTGTTCAGATCCTAAATGAGTATAAAGTAAACAAAATCTGGGAGAAAATTATTGCTATTGAACTTACATTGGAAAAAATGTCTACAAAAAAATTCTGGTGGCACTCGCATTTCACAAATTAAAATACAAGAACTAGTACATTAATTAATGAATTAATAAATTGAAAAGAAAGATACTAAAACCCTACATAAAATAAAATCTTAAAATTATGGACAACCTAAAGGTTCAATTACTTTCTTATCCCACCAACGGCAACAACACAGACATTGGACATTTGATTCACTACACATGCTCAGAAGAAAGTAATTACTTTCATTTAGTGTCATAGCCTGAATTCTAAACCCTAGACTATGCTAAGTTAGGACATAGGTGTTACTTTTCTGTCGTCGTTTTCTGCGTCCGGACATCCAACAAAAGGTTCAAGTTTTATTTTTTTAATAACTTGTTTGTTTTTTATTTTTTCCATCAAGTTTTCAGAACTGAACAATCAATATGCTTACAAATATAATGCAATAGAATTCTTTTTAGATAATTTAAGGTTTTTTGTTATTTTTTTTAGGTTAAAATGAGTAGAAATAACTTTTATTTTCATTTTCTTTATAAAGATTTTTGCCTCAAATTTTCAGAATTTAACAATAAATATGCAATGATTTAAAAAATCAGTTTTTTTTATTGCTGTTTTTGTTTTTAAAAATTTTACAATTGTATTGCTCGACATTTAAGCCACTTGGCAGTTTAGGCGTAACTAGTTATTTTTATAAAAATAATTTAATTTTGAATGCTAAATAAGTATTACTTTCTAGTTTCACCTTGCCATTTCGAAATAAATTTTATTTTATTCTTTACATTGAGTAGATGCTATTTTTTGGCAAGATTTACTCAGTAACACCCTACTAATAGTTAAAACATCTTATAGGAATGCAATATTTATCAAAGAGAACGAGAAAAATACTGTTTACCTCGAACTATGAAGGCACTGCTGGGAACAGATTGCCCCGTTAATAACTTGATTAGTTTTTTGAATGAGTTGAATCTAATGAATGAAATCTAGAAAGCGAAATAATCAACCTTAACATCACCAAATTGTTACCTAGACAGAACAGCACTCTTTTCCTCCATAGCTAATGTGCTATATAATATTCTATAATAATACTAAAAAAAATTATCTCGAAAAATATCAGCCGTTTGTTTTATCTTAAGTTCTTAATTTTTTTTAACATTTTACAGGCCAAAAAATTGTTAGAAGAGTTGTATGAAACAATTGTACATTTGCTCTGTTTGATTGCTCCAAATAAGATGAGAGAAGTTTGTAAAGGATTAGAACATGTGCAGACTCATTCACAAAGTGCAAGTGCTTTCAAGAGGTTACAGAAAATAGTTTTTAAATTTTAATAAACTTTCTCATCAACTGAAAGTGTATTTGATTTACCTTAATAATTGTCTTTAGAGGTTTGTACGTGTTATAGTTAATGGTTATGTTTCAACGAAAACATTTTTACCGATATGTTTTTATATTCACTAAAGAGCATATATACAGCTACTGCAAAATGACTTAGGACCTATCAAGCTTTTTGGTGAAAATAAAACTCCAGTTTGAAAATAACAGTATTGTACTAAAAAATACGTAGGAACAACATAGT
>JARUHE010313482.1:0-11872 GCA_031471125.1 Archaeomysis grebnitzkii | reverse complement strand
TATGGTATTTGTTTTTGGTGTTTATAGTATTTTTGATTATCTATTTATAGTATTTATGACACGTATGGTATTTGTTTATTTCTATTTAGTTAATTTATATACTTCACACTTTTGTATTCATATTACATTTATGCATTATTCCAAAATAATTCAAAAGGTGCTGTTGGTTCACAAGTACAAACATTAAGTATTTGTTATTATCTACATGTGAGAACTAAAAAGTAAAATAAACTTTATAACTCTGAAAAAACACGTTTATAAATTTGGTTTGTCATATAAACACGCTGAGATAGAAACAGTGGTCGTATCTAACCTTATACGATAATTAACACTTTAACCATTTCTTGTAACACTGGTGATACATAAGTCTTTTGGCTTACTCCATTGTATGTAACACCAGTGATACAATTTAAGTTAGTTATGTTTTTAATTACTTTATACGGGTAAATAGCTACCCGTATTAAGTAATTAAAAACATAACTAACTTAATTTGTATCACTGGTGTTACATAAGATGGAGTAAGTCAAAATACTTATGTTTCACCGGTGTTACACGAAACGGTTAAAGCTTTAAAACAATAATTCACTAGACTAAAGTTGTAACTGAAACCAATAAGCAATAAGAAATGGAGATTTATTTACTTCAAGCTATACTGCAGTTTCAATTAACTGAAACAAGGGTTTATGTTTCCTTAATCTAGAATTTATATTACCTTGAAATAATAATAACATTTTTGTTTTCGTTGTATGGATTATTGTCTTTCGATTAAGAAACAATCCTAATGTACAGATTTAATTTTTGTAGGTTGTTTGGAAATTGTACGTAGATGACAGACCTATTATATGTACAAGCACACACTGACTATAATTTCAAAATAAGTGTTTATTTACTAAATTAATACTTTTTAGTTCCAAGAAGTTCAAACAAGAACTCATTTATTTTTAAGCCATAGTTTAAAATATTAAACTAATGTATCTGTAATTATAGTTAGAAAAATCTTAGTTAGCTTGGTTAACTAAAATAAAGATTCAACTTTCCTTAATATAATCGTCCTCATGTATTAAAATAAACTGTAAATCGTAGTTCAAACAGACGATATAAAACGATATTTATTTATAAAAATATATTGGGAAAACTAAATATTCTTAAACTGTAATAGACAGCTCAAGAAAAAACAAATAAGATCTTATTTGTCCTTAAACTATAATTCAAAAAGCCGAGCTAGTGGCTAATTTAGCCGTACAACACAATTCGAAAATCCAAAATAACATCTTATTTAACCTTAGGACATAATTCAAAAAATCAAACAAACATCTTATTTAACCGTAAAATATAATTCGAGATGCCGAAATAAGGGCTTGTTTATTCATGGAGTATTTTTCCACTTGTTTGTGAGATAAAGAATGTTTTAAACATCGTTTCTGCTACGCCGATCACCGCGTCTTATTCCATTGAGTTTGTTCACCAGTGTATCACAGATCCATTTTTCACTTTATGAATATCAAATCAACTTTATTTGAGATTCGTTTTTTCATTTTAATCATTTCGGCGAAAAATATAATTTCTCAAACGTTTATATTTATTTAAATTAATATAGTTTTATACATTTTTAATAAATACCATTATTCATGTTTTTTAGTTTGGTATTTTTTTGTATGTTATAAATGTATTCTCAATATGTTAGTTTATTTCTTTGAAAAAATTTATAATATAAATGGGACTGAATAAATACATTTTTATTCCAGACTAAACAATATTGCTTATTGCTTATGATTCAAGCTAGTTGAATGATATAAATATTTTGTTCGTTACATAAAAATGTTTTTGTTTAATTTATTAAATTCAAAAATGTTTCCAGATTTTCTTTGAGAGTTACAGATGCAGTTAAAAGGTCTAATTTATTTTGAAATACTTTTGTCATAAAATATATCTTTCAAAAAACTGAATTTAGGGAGTCTAATTTTATAAATAATTTTTAGTTGGCATATACAGTTCGTGTAGAAACAATTACCTTGATGACGTTAAACAACGTGTCTTATAACAATAAATATATTATTATTATATATAAACTAGTGTTCACCAGGATGTGATTTATCATTGTTGTCACAAGCAATTTGTAAAACTAAACAAATCTTTAGAATATAAACTGCCGAACAAAATATAGTCTATTGGAGCGTAACTGAAACTAGCAATGAAAACCTACCGATGGCGACACAAAAGATGCCTTAATGGTGCCTTAAGATGGTGCCTTAAGAGATGCCTTAATGGTGCCGCGGACTGCGAACCTTGTACAAGCTAATACGATTTAACATAATTATTGTTTATAAGCCTTTACCCTGTTTATTGATAGCTTCAAATGCGGATTCATCATTAACATTACCTTCTTTTAATAGCTAATTATTCACTGTTTATCCTCGCAATGCTCTATAGTCTATACATTTAAATAATTATTCTACTGTACACCAAAACTTATACACTTTTCAAAAAACTGCATTGTGAAAAATAATAAGTTTTAATGGTCAGAGTTATGAGAACGCTCTCATTCCCAGTGGGCAACCAACGTTGTTTCAACCATTGTTTGAGAGTTTAACTGAGGTGTGTTAAGCAACAAACCTATTATAAACGTTATTAAAACGTTGCATTTTGCAAACCCTTTATCATTATAATTATTATTGGAGCCAATGTTGTATAACGTCTGATAACGTTGCTTAAACGTTATAACAACTCTTTACTCTAACGAACTTCTATACAACGTTGTATAAACATTTTTAAAACAAAGCTGTTTCAACTTTAACGTTTGTTGATCTATAGTTACATAAACAACGTTATTTAAACGTTCAGTACATGTTTATTGTGGAATAGTTATATATAGACGTTTCATAAACATTAAGCAATGGTCGGTTGAAACAACGTTGTTTTAAAAACGTTTATATAACGTTATATTAAAGTTGGTTAGAGTAAAATGTGTATGAAAAGTTGTTATAACGTTTAAACAACGTTATCAGATGTTTATACAACGTTGTTTTCAATACTAATTCCAATGACAAAGGTTTTGCAAAATACAACATTGTATAAATGTTGGAAGATTTTAAAACAACGTTGAAAAAACGTTGTGACAACATTAAAATGCCCGTTGGGTTAAATTATAGCAAATTCTATTAATTACTTGAAAAATGTGGTATAAAAATTAGGATATGATTCTAATCATGATTATACTTTAATAAGAAATATACATTAAAAAATAAATATTTGTCATGTTATTTTCATTAAAAACATTCATAGTGTTGTTCATTTATGATTCTAATTATCTTATAATCCGATTCAAACATTTAAAAAAATCCAACATTATGTCTAAAAACCAAAATGAAAAACTTAAAAAAAACAAAATCGTCTTCAATTTAAATATTCTAAAAATAAATTATTATTACATTATTTGGGTTTGTTTCTAAGCTCATAGTTTTTGTTTATATGTTTAATTTTATAAGAATGGTTGGCTTTGATGTGAAATAAAAGGTTTATAAAACCTGTGTAAGTTTGTTGGTCTTGTTATGTAATACAATTAAATAAAAAACAACGATAGCCTATTTAATTTATACGCGTTTACTACTGTAGTATATAAGCTATGAAATAACTTAAAACACTAAAGTACAGGTTTGCCTTGAATTTCTTAGCCGATTGTAAAATATTTTTTTAGATGTTGCAATGTAGCAGTATCCTTGTGCCTGCTTGTTTTGTATTTAAATGCTGGTCTATTTGCAATTGCTGTTAGTCATCAAAATGTATATCTCACCGTAGTACTAAGGATTGTTCTTTCGATCTCTTTTTCGGAAATTAAGGCCTTGAGGGTTCATTCTTACTGATTACTTGTTGATGTTGATGACGAATAACTAATCAAATCATTTGTAAGGTTGAATTATGAAAAACTAAACTTTAATGTCCCCTTATATACCACGCTCATGGTCATCCATCACTTGTGGTTAATGATCATAATCTATAATTTAGATGTAATGATAGTCCCAAAGTGTCACCAAAAATTATTCGTAATGCCATATGCACCTGCCGAGTTGCCAGCTTTCTTATGGCCACACCACAATTTGAAAGTCTGTGATAAAAGTTATACCTGCGCGTCTATGTTATACTCTTGTTTGATTTATATATATGAATTCTTACTTGAGTTCGGTTACATGACATCATTACCTCGACCTCCTTAATTTGTAAACCTGGTACATGCACATCATCACTTGTTCTTATCACGCAAAAATGCAATTTATTGAAGGTATCTTACCAACAATGACTTGTTAAATCATTGACTGGTTGTACTTTATATTTAAGCAGCCAATTTTGCTTAAGCAACGCCAATGAAAAAATTGCATTGTCAGTGAAAAGACGCCATGGTTAGAATAAGTGACGTTTTTTCTATTCGTATAAATTGTCATTTTTGAACAAACGTAAAATACAAAGGCATTTTGAACAATCTGATAGTTCTATAAAAAAAACGTTAGCTTATAAATTATATCAAAATAGTTATCTGACGAAATTTTACCAACAGACATAATCTGTTTTAAAACTTAAAATAAAATTGAACAGTGTGATAATTGGTTTTATAATTATAAAGTTAAATTAGTTCTAATTTTATTTTCAAAGAATTAAATTAAAATTAGCAACTGGCCTTTCCAAAAACTAAATGTTCGTAGCTTATTATTCACTTTTTGCAAAGAACAATCCAACAAAAAAAAGAATAATGTTTTTGACAAAACTGTAACATTTAGTCTAACATTATTACTGAAAATTTAAAACAGTTTAATGAAAACTTATTTTTGTTTACAGAATCTCAGGGTTATTTTAGTTAGAAAAATTATTTTACTATATAATAAAGAAAATATCTTAAAGAAAAATTGTAAGTGCTCACTTTCTTATTTAATTTTTATTAAGAACAACTACACATCTTAACGATTTGTTATAAACTTTATTGATTATTAATAATCAAAGTAGATCAAAATTAATAGTGCAACAGTCGTTAAAGCTTTTAAGCTTTATTTTAGCTACGTAGCATTTTTCATAGGTCTATAACAACATAAGCTATTCTTTGTTGGAGAGATATAATGTATTTAGTAGCTACAATATATGGATCAACAATAGGACAAATGAGGTAAGCTCTATGTTGTTTGAATGTGAGTTACCTCACTTGTTCTATTGTCGATCCATATATACGATCGATAAAAAATTTAATAAAATACAAACCTATTTATTAGTGCTTATTGGTCATGTTAGATATGGCTGTCGAAATGAATGTATAACCACTCAACTTAATTGAAAACCATGAAGCAATATGTTACGGGATGGAGTCAGATTTTAAAGGACGAACTGTTAAATAATAACTCCGTGATAAATGAATGCCCGTGAAAAATTAACCCTCTTACCATAGACAATTGATTGGATGTTGAAGCCGCTCTTAATTATCAGTTATTATCTTACTCCAGATAAATCATTTATTATTACAATTACATTGTCATTGTTGTATCGTTATAACTTTTATTTTCATTTTATGTTAGTATTACGGATATTACTATTACGATTACTATTATTACTATTTTCATTATTACTAAAGCATATCACTATCATTATTATTATTATTTATATGATGGATTTTATTATAATATTATTATTGTTCTTATTATTATATTTTTGTTAGTATTACTTATATTATTATCTTTATTCTGAATGTTATTATTACTATTATTAATATTTTTTCTTATAGTTTTTATTGTAGTTAGTTCTCATCACTATCGTTGTTATACAATCATTTAATTGTGATTGGTATTTACGAGTACTATAATTTTTATTATTATTTTCAATATCAGTTATATACACTCCTATATTGTGTTGTTATTATTCAAATAAAAAACATAATTTTTATTATAAACAGTGTTGTTAGTATTAATAGTTGTTTAGATTACCTTTCTTCTATTGCTCTAATATCTCAATTAGCGTAACGATAACTACCTTGGTCTTATCTTGTTTTATCATTGTCATATATCTTTCTATTATATCTACGAGATCAACTCGAAAGGTTTTTCTATTGACAACTATCCTTCTTTATCATACATTTTCAATTACCGTATAACTATTTTTGCATTTTTAAATAAAAAATTGTTAACACTAATTTTATCTCATTTTTGTACTCATTAACAGTAATTTATTAAAATATGAATGATTTATATGTCTAATTAATAGGAATTTATATCTACTTATCTCTAAATATTTATAAAAAAACGCCCATAAAACCTTTCTTTTAAAATGAGTATTACTACAAAGTAATAGTAATAGTAATGGTATCTATAGATAATGCTACGATAAAAACGATAATTATTGTCAATATTACGATAGATTTATGACTGGAGTGGTGTAAAAACAATGTATGATAAAACTTATTACTAAATTGCTAGTATAAATATGAATTCAAATTTAATTTAATAATTTGATCTGAAATAGCACAAGTGGAGTAAACCTCATTCGAATAACATAGAGCTTACCTCACGTGTGGTACTATCGATCCAATTAGTACTATACAGTATATAACATAAGTATTATCAGTATTGATATAATCTAATGTTATGTCTTGTTACTATACAATTATTATATCGTTTTCCTCGTTTCTATGTTTATCATTATTTGTAACATTTCAAGTATACAACAATTGAAAATCGTCACCATCATTCTCATCATCATGGTCATACTCATTAGTCTTCTTATTATGCTGTGTTTGAAAAAGCAGTTTCAACAGATGACCTCTGATTGGGGTTGTTGTTGTTATTGGGGCAGTGGATGATTTTTGAGCTTCAACTAAATCTTATCATTTTATCAAAATAATTAAAAAATAAATTTATAGAAAAGTTTACATAAATGAAAATAAAGAACATAATGTTCTAAACTAGTGTCACTAAATACTTTTTTTGTGATTCAGTATTTACTTATTAAAAATAAATTTTATAAAAAAGTTCAACATACATGGTTAACCGAGATTTTTATTTCAAGGTTTAGAGAAGTTCTTATTTAATACAAATGAAAGAACTAAAAATTCTAAGGTAAAATTCTTGAAGGATTTTTTGCCCATCAAATTCATGATTAACAAGGTTTTTATTTGAAGGTTTAGGGCTAATTTTAATGGAAAGAAATGAAAGAAAAAGGTTAGTATAATATTATATATATATATATATATTATATATATAATTTTAATGGAAAGAAATGAAAGAAAAAGGTTAGTATAATATTATATATATATATATAATATATATATATATATATACAAATATAATATTATATATAGCATTGCATTCAACATTTACACAAATATAGAACCATTTTGAATATTCAAACATAATCGTGTATTATGAAATGTATTTCTGGAACTTGTTACTAACTCGTATGTTTGTCATCAAGAAATGTTGTTTTGCGGTTTTTGTTACTTTTTTTTCATTTGTGTTATATAATCTCATTTGCTTTCAAGCAATTTAAATAAAATATAATCTATCTCTATTATTTATTGATGCAAGTAGTATATTTAGTGAGGATAACAATTCATAACTACTCCTCTAACAATAATGGACATACAAAAATAATTAAACAAATTGTTTTTCATGGAATGATTAAATAAACAAGCCAAGGCTGAACAAGAAAACAAATCCAGTTGTGGAAAAAGAGACTCCATAGAATGGTGGAATTACCTCTGTCAACCCAGTGCAGCCAATCTATCTTTGTTAAAGCTGATAAAACATTCTAAATGACTTGGCTCTAGTATATTAACGTTATACTCGTGACTATGACTAGTAAATCTGGTAGTTTTATGCTCACAGTTACATATAATAATACTAAATTGTTTATGTTATGCAAGGTTTAATATATTATTTGGTTTACATTCAACTTTTGCAATATATATATTTATGTTTGCATTCTTAATTACATCTTTTAAGAATAATATTTTTATGCTTACACTAACGTATAATAATTCTGTTGTTTTGATTCTCATAGCTACATACATCACTTTTAATATTTTTAATTTCATCCTCTTACTTACGTTTAGTATTTCTAGAATTGTTGTGCTGGTAAATACATATTAGTACTTTTAATATTTGAATGGTTGTTCAAGGTTAGTATATATATATATAGGTTGTCCCAAAAAGATGTACCCACTCTTTGAGAGAACGTTAAATAATTCTAAATGACAATACATAATCGCTTCTACAACAATTTATTTTCCTAAATTTAATTCAAGTCATAGAGTGAGTAAATCTTTTTGGGGCACCCTGTATATTCAAATCTGTCTAAGTCTAAAGTATTAACTTACATTGTAAACTCACAATTACGTCTAGTAACTTTTAATACTACATAAAACATTTATATGTTTTTATGCTGCTTAAACGTTGATCTAGTATAGTTTTGCATTTAATTTAAATTTAGTTTACATTCAAAACTGTATCTTGTAATTTTATCTTTTTCTACATTGTTCGTTGGTTGCATTAGTCTAATTAATGGCATTATAGAAATATACATTTATTTATTATAAATTATAAATTATAACATTAGTCTATAAATAAAATTATATTAGACCAACAATTAAAATACTTCTTTTGTTGTATTCAACTGTTATTTATGAATTTGTGCAGGTTTACAGAAAAATCAAGATCTACGGACATTACAACTTTGATAATATTATTAAATTGGATGTGTATAAAAAGTGAGGTTTATTAATTCTAGTATATTGTAAAAATATTTTTCAAGAAAAATAGTAAATTATATAAAATCTTAAGAAAATATTCTAATTTCAGATCCGAGCTATAAATCAGCATGGGGTTCACCCGCATCTCCGGCCTCTCAAACTCAAGGTTTGTAAATAAATAAGAAGTAAAATAAAAATAAAAATAATTTGTTTTAATGTTCTAAGAATTGGTTTATTCCTTTAAATTCTGGCTATGTTTTTAAACCTATATTCTAAAATACAAGTTGGGCTGGTTTTAATAACATTTTAAAAATAAAAACATAAAACATATATATATCAATACATAAAATAAATTATCTTCGTACACAACTAAACTGTGGATACAATAAAAAACACAAATATAAACTATGTTTTTTAAAATAACGCTTACATATCTACATGGTTAATTAATGTTTTTACAACCTTATAAAAATAAATTACTAACCTTAGATTTATTTAAATTTAAAAAAAATCCCTCAAACATTGTTTACCAATGAAAAATATGCCAATTTAATATCTTGTGGAGCTTGTAACGTTTACTTCAGGAGTTCACTCATATATCATATATCATATATATATCATATATCATATAACATATATCATATATCATGCATCATATATCATATATCAGATATCATATATCATATATCATATATCATATATCATATATCATATATCATATATATCATATATCATATATATCATATATCATATATCATATATCATATATCATATATCATATATCATATGCCATATATCATATATCATATATCATATATCATATATCATATATCATATATATCATATATATCATATACCATATATCATATATCATATAACATATATATCAAATATCATATATCATAAATCATATATCATATATCATATATCATATATCATATATATCATATATATCATATATCATATATCATATATCATATACCATATATCATATATCATATATCATATATCATATATCATATATCATATATCATATATCATATATCATATATCATGTATCATATATCATATCATATCATATCATACAATATCATAACATATCATATCATATCATATATCTTTAACTGGTATATCATAACAGATGTAAACTTTAGGATAACTCAAGCGTAGATATAATATGTACACAATTAAAAAGAAAAACATATAAACATGTTTTTCATAATAATAATATAGACAAAAGTAATGGCCTGTAATAAAGGCAACGGAGACTATACTGAAAAAAAAAGTATAAAAAAAGAAAATATTAATTATTAGCCACACAAAAAATGCTATGAAATAATGGCCACTCAAAAATAAAAAGATAGAAATATATAAGACAAAAAAAAAGAAAGACAAAAGGTAAACAGATAGAAAATATCAAATAAAAAGACAGAATAAAAATAAAAGAGGCTGAAAAAATAAAAATACTGTAAATAAAAATGAAAAAATCAGAAAATAAAAGATTAAAATAGAGCAAATAAAAAGAAAAGACAAAACATAAAATAAAAAAATAAAAAGACACAAATAAATAAAAAAACAAATAAAAATACAGAAACTAAAAATAACAAAAAAAACATACAGAAAATAAAAAAAATAAAAAAAAACAAATAAAAATAAAAACAAAAAATACAGAAAAAAAATAAAAACACAACAAATAAAAATAGTAAATACAAAACAAAATGAAAAAAATGAAAAATAAAATGACAGAAAAAAAACGGGGGAAAAAATAAAAATGAAAAGACAAAACAAAAAGAAAAAACGGCAATTAAGAAAGAATAAACAAGAAAAAACAGAAAATAAAAAATGAAATGACCGAAAATAAAACACAAATAATATAAAATAAAAAAAAGGAAAATACAGAAAATAAAAATGGAAAAAAACAGAAAATTAAAAACAAAAAAAAAACAGAAAAATAAAAATGAATAAAACTTAACATGAAAAATAAAATAAAAAATAAAAAAATACAGAAAAAATAACAAAGAAAAAAATATAAAATAAAAAAGACAGAAAAAATATAAGGGCACACAATGAAAAACAAAAAGACAGAAAATAAAAATAAAAATACATAAAATAAAAAGTAAAAATACAGAAAATGAAAGACAAAAAGACAAAGTGAAAGATAAATGAAAAGTCAAAAATAAAAAGACAGAACATAAAAATGAAAAAAGACAAAAAATGAAAAAAACATTAACCAAAAATGAAAAAGACAAAAATAAAAAAATGAAAATAGGCAAAAATAAAAACGATGAAAATCCCGAAAATAAAAAATAAAAAGACAAAATAAAAAAAGGACTAAAAAACAGTAAACAAAAATAAAAAAAAATAAAAAATGAAAAGACGGACAAAAAAAAATACAGAAAATGAAAAGACAGAAAAAAACAGTAAATAGAAATAAAAAGACAAAAATAAAAAATGAAAAGACGGAAAAAAAATAAAAATACAGAAAAAAAACAGAAAATAAAAAAAAGCCAAAAAAAAACAAAAATAAAAAAGACAGAAAAAAACAGTAAATAAAAATAAAAAGACGAAAATAAAAAACGAAAAGACGGAAAAAAAATAAAAATACAGAAAAAAAAACAAATTAAAAAAAAAGACAAAAAAAACGAAAATAAAAAAGACAGAAAAAAACAGTAAATAAAAATAAAAAGACAAAAATAAAAAATGAAAAGACGGAAAAAAAATAAAAATACAGAAAAAAAACAGAAAAAAAAATAAAAAGACAAAAATAAAAACGAAAAGACGGAAAGAAAATAAAAATACATAATTGAAAAAAAGACCGAAAAAAAGATAAAAAAGAGAAAACTATCCAAAATGAACAGACATAAATAAAAAGATAAATGACAGAAGAAAAAAGAGCAGCCGAGTGCATTGCACTTGAGCATCGGCATCTTCGGGCTGTCCTTGAACTTCAATTAGGATAAGGTGTCGTTCAACCGAATCTGCGGTTTTTGAACCAGCACAAGTTTCAACTTTTTTATTTTCTATAAAAATGTATTTTAAAAATACTTTTTTATTTTCTATAAAAATGTATTTTAAAAATACTTTTTTATTTTCTATAAAAATGTATTTTAAAAATACTTTTTTATTTTCTATAAAAATGTATTTTAAAAATACTTT